>CM038720.1:32446740-32616740 GCA_021613375.1 Megaleporinus macrocephalus
GCTGGGGAGGGAAAGATGGAGCTGCTTCAGCAGCGAGCGAGCGAGCCATTAGACTGGAACATCGCTCCGGGGTCTGAGCTCACATATACTGGCTGGACGCATTGACCGCCTGTTCATGCCCTGCAAAGCTCCTAAGTTGTCAGTACTGGAACTTTAAAACCGGTATATGTACCTGAGCTCTGTTTGGGCTATTCTCATTGGTATCGGAGCTCATTCAAAAAGCAGCTCAGGCTGAAACACTCCTCATAACTTCACTGTGAGTGGGCGGGGCTACTGGTGCACTGGTTTGGCATGACGTCAGGGAAACTGAATTTAAAAAAGGCAGTTTTTGTTTCAGTTCTGTTTCCATTTTTTGATAGATTTGGAAACATTTGCATTGTTTCCATGTATGAATGGTTGTCTAGTATATGGGCCCCATATGGTTTCAGAGACAAACTTATAATTAGATTTTAATTATAGACCTATTTGCAACAATCTGATCTCTGCATTATACCCATCCACATGTGAACACACACACACACACACATACTAGTGAACACCCTTGCCCAGAGCGGTGGGCAGCCCTATTCACAGCACCCAGACAGCAGTTGTGGGTTTGGTGCCTTCGTCAAGGGCACATCAGTCATGTTGTGTTGGTTCAGGGGATTCCGATCACATGGCTGTTTCTCTAACCTTCAGCTCACAGCTGCACACACTGCTTATTTATAGGACCCAAATCGGTAATGCAAGAAGTGGTGGTTTCAAGGCATCAGCCTGGGCTTTCTGCTGCCTCTTAAATTAACATGGCAGTGTCCAAAACTGAAGGCAGATGTGTTTATGCTTTGCAGCTCATACTGTCTTGTGCTTCAGAAGGCAGTGTTTTGATATTAAGCTGTGTATAAGTTTGACACAGGCTTCAAAAGCAGCAGTATGGGACTGTTTGTTACGGCTGTGGCCATAAATGCATTGTTTCAGTTGCCCTAATCTGACCGATGGAGCAGCCTCTTATTTTTATGATGGGACTGTTTCAGTTCACTCCCACTTTCCACAGTCAGAGACTGCCTCAGTCAGAGACGGCCTCTAACCGTGCAGTTTCTAATGCCTAGTTCACATGACACGGTTTTAGACTGTTTTTTGCAGATCGCCGACAAAAACCTCTACTCTGAGGCAAATCTGCGAACCTCAGCGATTGCTCAGTCGTGTAGTGTGAACTTCTGAAAGACGATTGCCGAGTGGTCGCCGACTAATCACAGCAAACATCTAGCATGTTTAATATCTAGGCCAGTGGGCACCTGTGAGTCAACAGCAGCGTCTTGCTACAGCCAATGGGATTGCGTAGAGAGAAAACCGCATCACCGTTCACCGTTCTCTCTGCAACACGTATGTTTTAATAAATTGATAAACTTTATCCTCCAGCTCTCTCTGTAGAACCGACAGTCCCTGCTGGCCCCGTGTCTTTATCCATCTGCATACCTTTTTCTTCTTTCTTGCAAATCAGCGCAGTAACAACTCGTATCGCTGGTTTGTTGACGTCTTTGTAAATAGTGTATGTTCTACGTGGTGTCACTAGCTCTCACATGCGTTTAGTTCTCGTGTGTTCTCGTGACAATAACATGTTTTTGACCGAAGCCGGATGAATCAGCGATTCTCCAGAGTGAAATGAGTGATTCTCCTCAGTGAAAGATAAAAGATATAACATAAAACTTTGGGAACCTTATTTTACAATAATCAATTGAAATTATCTTTTTAAATCTTGTGTTTTTATTGTAGGTTTTATCAGAATGAAAATAAAAGGTAGAGTATAAAATTGTGGGTATCTAATTTTACAATGATCCATTAAAATTATCTTTTTAAACTTGTGTTTTTATTGTAAGTTTTTTATCCGAATGAAAAAAAAAACTTTAAGACATTGGCATGATTTTACAATAATCCATTAAAATTATCATATTAAAGTATTTTAAAGTTTTTTGTATCAGAGTGAAAATAAAAAATAATAAATACAACATTTTCCTGGATGCATAACAATGTTAGAATTCCCCACATAGCTAACAAAAGATGCTACCATCAAAACAGTGCTTCCCTTTAAATTAATCTGCCAAGTTAGAACATTTGTGTGTTCTTTTAACAGTTATTATTATTAATTATTAAGATGAGTTTAAATATTTGCAATAATCTTAAAAAACACCGATTACGTAATAATGTTGATGGTGTGGTGGATTATCATGAATCCAAACTTCAGTAGTGTTTTGCGATGTTGTTGGTATTGACATTTTTAAAGACAATTTTGACTAAAAACATTTAAATGCTGAACAGGTTCCCCCTCCTGTTCACTGAAATGTTCAATCAGAGTATGTTATGAATCAGCGATTCTCCAGAGTGAAAGTCGTGTAATTCGTGACCCCATGTTGCCGACTAGTCATGTAGTGTGAAAGCCACAACAACTGAAAGACTCATGGTTACAGCTCAACCAGTCCAGTAGTGTGAACCAGGCATAAAGCTTTTACCATCTAGTCTTCAAACAGATAGTTCTATTTTTTTATTTAGCTTATAAACTGTAAATACTGTTGGACCTAAGGAGGACAGGTCTTCCCTTGTAAGTTTTGGTTCCTCGCATGGTTTCTACCTCCAGTCTTGAGGGAATTTTTCATCGCCTCTGGTTTGCTAACAGGGGGATACATGTTGTGACTTCATGTTTTCATGTTTTTAGACTTCTGTAAAGCTGCTTTGTGACGTCGTTGTAAAAAGTGCTATAGAAATAAACTTGACTTGACTTTTTATGTAGATACCCTCTTTTACATCTACAGACATTCCAATTGTTAACCGATTATCTGGTGAAATAATCTGGTGAATTTGTTTTACAAGAGAGTTTAGGATTAGAAATAGGACCTGGATTAAGTTAAGGGTCAAGGTTGGGTTTATGTTAAGGATGCGGCCAAGATTAGAACCTGAAGATTTTTTTATTTATTTATTTATTTGATACCGAGAAAATGTGAAGTGCTTTTTTGCTGTATTTAAATGCTACTGCTGCTTCACGTGTACCAAAATGTATTTTTTTTTATCTTTGCCTAAAAACCAGTCACCTCTTTCTTTCAGTGCTTCTTTTGATTCATGGTATTTAAATAGGCCAGTGATTTAAAGGTCATTTTTAATGTTCATAATTTAAAGTGGAAGGTTTTTGTGAGGGTGTGCTAAGCTCACTGGTAGGCGGGCAATAAGCATTGTGTTGGGAAATTGCATCATTCTGTTATAAAGGAATAGAGCTGGAGTTTGGATGAGGCGTTTCAGGCAGCTGAGAGAAATAATGTCTGTGGAAGAGAGTTTCTCCCTCTGGCTTGTACTTTGGGCTTAATAACTTTGTAAACTGTTTACACGCACAAGAACTTGCAAAACACACATTGTTTTATGTGCATTTGTCACGATTGGCCATCGGCCGTAAAAACTCCTGCAGGTTGCATCCCCAGTATAAGCTTTGGGCTGAAAATAATGTTGGTGTTAGGGAAAGTAATAAAGTGAGTTATTTAGTTGAATATGAGTTAAATGCAAGCAAAGTATATATACAGTGAGCTTTCCAAGCGAGAGTGCTACATTCAGTTATCTTGTTTACAGACTCTGATATTCTGGTACTGCAGAAGCATTAAGCTTCATCCACTTTTTTCCCTAATCATAAACAACTGGGAACAGATGAGTGCTAATAATCTTAGTTTTGAAAGCTCGAGCTGTTCATTTGTTGTTTATATGACGCAGGTGGATTACGTGCTTGATGCTACTGATTAAAATGTGCTCTTGCCGGTATTTCAGGACACAAGTTTGTTCACAGATCTTAATGTGAACCATTAAGGCTGGAGGGTTGGATCTGATTAATAAGACTTGTAATGTGAAGCTTTGCCACAACATTGTTAAGATACTGTTTACTCTGTACTCTAATTTTACTGTACTTCTTAATCTCCAAATTTTTAGCAATTTATGTAAATTTAACTTTTAAAAGTAATTCCATTTATTTAATTTCCATTTTTCAGGAGATAATTCTCTTTTATAGGAGATAATTTGAAATCTAGGAATTTGGTAATCCACTTAAATATTGAAGAGGAAAGCAGAGCTCATCTCACGCATCTTCTGAATTCCCTCGAAAGTTTCTAAATCCTTCGAAGGGAGGGTCACTAGGATAGTAGTCTCAAGGGTACATCTCAGTACTTTTAGCATAGGACCATCATTTTACTGTAACCCATTGAAGTTATGTTTTTATAGTTTTTGAAATTCTTTTTTAGACGTTCTTCATCAGAGTGAAAAATAAAAGCTATAATATAAAACTTTGGGAACCTAATTTTACAATAATCCATTAAAACTATCTTTTTAAACTTGAGTTTTAATTTTAAGTTCTTTATCAGAATGAACATAAAAGCTGTAATATATTTGGGAGCAAAATATTACATTAATCCCAATAATTATCCTTTTTAAGTAGTTTGTTTATGTAAGAATAGTTAGTTCTTTTTCAGAGTGAAAGATAAAAGATATAACATAAAACTTTGGGAACCTTATTTTACAATAATCAATTGAAATTATCTTTTTAAATCTTGTGTTTTTATTGTAGGTTTTATCAGAATGAAAATAAAAGGTAGAGTATAAAATTGTGGGTACCTAATTTTACAATGATCCATTAAAATTATCTTTTTAAACTTGTGTTTTTATTGTAAGTTTTTTATCCGAATGAAAAAAAAAACTTTAAGACATTGGCATGATTTTACAATAATCCATTAAAATTATCATATTAAAGTATTTTAAAGTTTTTTGTATCAGAGTGAAAATAAAAAATAATAAATACAACATTTTCCTGGATGCATAACAATGTTAGAATTCCCCACATAGCTAACAAAAGATGCTACCATCAAAACAGTGCTTCCCTTTAAATTAATCTGCCAAGTTAGAACATTTGTGTGTTCTTTTAACAGTTATTATTATTAATTATTAAGATGAGTTTAAATATTTGCAATAATCTTAAAAAACACCGATTACGTAATAATGTTGATGGTGTGGTGGATTATCATGAATCCAAACTTCAGTAGTGTTTTGCGATGTTGTTGGTATTGACATTTTTAAAGACAATTTTGACTAAAAACATTTAAATGCTGAACAGGTTCCCCCTCCTGTTCACTGAAATGTTCAATCAGAGTATGTTATGAATCAGCGATTCTCCAGAGTGAAAGTCGTGTAATTCGTGACCCCATGTTGCCGACTAGTCATGTAGTGTGAAAGCCACAACAACTGAAAGACTCATGGTTACAGCTCAACCAGTCCAGTAGTGTGAACCAGGCATAAAGCTTTTACCATCTAGTCTTCAAACAGATAGTTCTATTTTTTTATTTAGCTTATAAACTGTAAATACTGTTGGACCTAAGGAGGACAGGTCTTCCCTTGTAAGTTTTGGTTCCTCGCATGGTTTCTACCTCCAGTCTTGAGGGAATTTTTCATCGCCTCTGGTTTGCTAACAGGGGGATACATGTTGTGACTTCATGTTTTCATGTTTTTAGACTTCTGTAAAGCTGCTTTGTGACGTCGTTGTAAAAAGTGCTATAGAAATAAACTTGACTTGACTTTTTATGTAGATACCCTCTTTTACATCTACAGACATTCCAATTGTTAACCGATTATCTGGTGAAATAATCTGGTGAATTTGTTTTACAAGAGAGTTTAGGATTAGAAATAGGACCTGGATTAAGTTAAGGGTCAAGGTTGGGTTTATGTTAAGGATGCGGCCAAGATTAGAACCTGAAGATTTTTTTATTTATTTATTTATTTGATACCGAGAAAATGTGAAGTGCTTTTTTGCTGTATTTAAATGCTACTGCTGCTTCACGTGTACCAAAATGTATTTTTTTTTATCTTTGCCTAAAAACCAGTCGCCTCTTTCTTTCAGTGCTTCTTTTGATTCATGGTATTTAAATAGGCCAGTGATTTAAAGGTCATTTTTAATGTTCATAATTTAAAGTGGAAGGTTTTTGTGAGGGTGTGCTAAGCTCACTGGTAGGCGGGCAATAAGCATTGTGTTGGGAAATTGCATCATTCTGTTATAAAGGAATAGAGCTGGAGTTTGGATGAGGCGTTTCAGGCAGCTGAGAGAAATAATGTCTGTGGAAGAGAGTTTCTCCCTCTGGCTTGTACTTTGGGCTTAATAACTTTGTAAACTGTTTACACGCACAAGAACTTGCAAAACACACATTGTTTTATGTGCATTTGTCACGATTGGCCATCGGCCGTAAAAACTCCTGCAGGTTGCATCCCCAGTATAAGCTTTGGGCTGAAAATAATGTTGGTGTTAGGGAAAGTAATAAAGTGAGTTATTTAGTTGAATATGAGTTAAATGCAAGCAAAGTATATATACAGTGAGCTTTCCAAGCGAGAGTGCTACATTCAGTTATCTTGTTTACAGACTCTGATATTCTGGTACTGCAGAAGCATTAAGCTTCATCCACTTTTTTCCCTAATCATAAACAACTGGGAACAGATGAGTGCTAATAATCTTAGTTTTGAAAGCTCGAGCTGTTCATTTGTTGTTTATATGACGCAGGTGGATTACGTGCTTGATGCTACTGATTAAAATGTGCTCTTGCCGGTATTTCAGGACACAAGTTTGTTCACAGATCTTAATGTGAACCATTAAGGCTGGAGGGTTGGATCTGATTAATAAGACTTGTAATGTGAAGCTTTGCCACAACATTGTTAAGATACTGTTTACTCTGTACTCTAATTTTACTGTACTTCTTAATCTCCAAATTTTTAGCAATTTATGTAAATTTAACTTTTAAAAGTAATTCCATTTATTTAATTTCCATTTTTCAGGAGATAATTCTCTTTTATAGGAGATAATTTGAAATCTAGGAATTTGGTAATCCACTTAAATATTGAAGAGGAAAGCAGAGCTCATCTCACGCATCTTCTGAATTCCCTCGAAAGTTTCTAAATCCTTCGAAGGGAGGGTCACTAGGATAGTAGTCTCAAGGGTACATCTCAGTACTTTTAGCATAGGACCATCATTTTACTGTAACCCATTGAAGTTATGTTTTTATAGTTTTTGAAATTCTTTTTTAGACGTTCTTCATCAGAGTGAAAAATAAAAGCTATAATATAAAACTTTGGGAACCTAATTTTACAATAATCCATTAAAACTATCTTTTTAAACTTGAGTTTTAATTTTAAGTTCTTTATCAGAATGAACATAAAAGCTGTAATATATTTGGGAGCAAAATATTACATTAATCCCAATAATTATCCTTTTTAAGTAGTTTGTTTATGTAAGAATAGTTAGTTCTTTTTCAGAGTGAAAGATAAAAGATATAACATAAAACTTTGGGAACCTTATTTTACAATAATCAATTGAAATTATCTTTTTAAATCTTGTGTTTTTATTGTAGGTTTTATCAGAATGAAAATAAAAGGTAGAGTATAAAATTGTGGGTACCTAATTTTACAATGATCCATTAAAATTATCTTTTTAAACTTGTGTTTTTATTGTAAGTTTTTTATCCGAATGAAAAAAAAAACTTTAAGACATTGGCATGATTTTACAATAATCCATTAAAATTATCATATTAAAGTATTTTAAAGTTTTTTGTATCAGAGTGAAAATAAAAAATAATAAATACAACATTTTCCTGGATGCATAACAATGTTAGAATTCCCCACATAGCTAACAAAAGATGCTACCATCAAAACAGTGCTTCCCTTTAAATTAATCTGCCAAGTTAGAACATTTGTGTGTTCTTTTAACAGTTATTATTATTAATTATTAAGATGAGTTTAAATATTTGCAATAATCTTAAAAAACACCGATTACGTAATAATGTTGATGGTGTGGTGGATTATCATGAATCCAAACTTCAGTAGTGTTTTGCGATGTTGTTGGTATTGACATTTTTAAAGACAATTTTGACTAAAAACATTTAAATGCTGAACAGGTTCCCCCTCCTGTTCACTGAAATGTTCAGTCAGAGTATGTTATAACCAGGGAGTCTATTTAGAAGCAGCAAATCCGTAAACACAGTTGTAAATAATATAAACTGAGCATATCTCATATATTGTAAATGATCATTTCACTAAGAAAGAAAAGAGCCTGTGCAGTATAGCCCACATACAGATGACCCCAGCTCCATGACTAGCCTGCTTGTTGCTAACTCCTGAGTAACAAGAAAGCCTGTTAGATAGCAATGCTAGCATAATAAGCTGAGGTTTCTGTGGGATGTTAAGATAAAAAGTGTTTGTCAGGTGTAGTGGGTGGGCGGCGGTGGAGGCAGAGCCTCACAACAGTCTGTCCTCTCTCGCCAGCCTCAGATGAGTGTGGTGTGCTTGGCTCTAAGTGAGAGAAAGAGAGTGGGCAGCTAAATTAGATGCTACGGCAGCATACTACACAGAACGCGCACGCAGACGCCAGCTTCCCCTTCTCTTTATGATCCTCAAAAGGTTCCTCACTGCTCACTTATAATTACCTGCGCCCGGATGCGCGTATGTGTGTGCGCACCGCCGGCTTTGCCTAAGCTGACTCGCCTCAGCGTGGAAAAGAAATGCAGTGCGAGGTTACAGAGGGACAGATGGAGCCCTGCTTCCTGTTTACTCTTTTACACTTTATTCAGGATTGTTTCAGTCGTTCCTGAGGTCCCCGCTAAAGGAAATGTTAATTACATAATAGCAGCTCCGCTTACTTGCTCACTTTCCCCGCTGTTAGTGCCGAATAGAACTTGTTTGAGAGGGCCGACCAGGCAGGTGTTGGTGGTGGTGGTGGTGGTGGTGAGGAGAACTTCATTAACTGGAAGAACTTTGAAAGAGTAGCAGGGTGCTTCGTGGGTGGTGGCTTGCAGTGTTTTATCAGGTATCATTATGTGGTTTTCACACCTGCGGCTCATTTGTAATAATGGCTGGTAAATGGTTCCCTCCCAGGTTTGCCAGGTAAAAGCTGTAGGTTTCCTTGTAATAGTACTTTCTGATAATTTTCTGGTACTTGGTAATTTTTAGTTTTAATAATAATTTTTACAATTTTTTAGATTTTAAAATCTTAAGAAATTAAGACTACATTTCGAACACATCAGCTCATAACCAATAAGAGGAAAGCTCTTATTTGAAAGCTTCTCCAAAGCAGCTCCCAGCCTGCAAACACACTTCAACGGCTGCCAGTTTAGAGCAGAAAGCAATTAATCCCATTAATCTGATCAATTTGTAGTAAAACTGATCAAATAGGAGTTTCTCTATTTTTGTGTGGGACATGTGTCATGGTACCTGGCAACCCAGCCTGGAGGCAGAAGTGAGCATGTGCCTGGGGGATTAAGTTCATGCTCAACACATATTCGTTAACTAGTAGGCCACATAAATGGACAGCGCTCTCTGATAAAACTAGCCTTTCAGATCGCACCAGGAACTAGTAGACACGCCTACTTCTCCCCTATTGGCCTCACTGAGATCACTAACCAGAGCGTGTCGAGCGTAAATTGAAAACATTTGAACTTTATATGACTCTACCCATCTGCCTCCTGCAAACTTTCTCCATCTCCTCCATGTAGGAGAAAGTAAAGCCCTAACATGCTCTGTTTATTCCTTATACTTTTATTATGTTTTATTATGTCTGTTTTTAATAAACTTAAAATCTGTTGCCTATATTTTATTACAAGTGCCCGCCAGCTAGTTGCTCCCGTTAACAGGTGTCAGTCCATATCCTGAAATATACCCAATTAAAATATTACCTAGATTATTTACTGCTTTGGAAAGAAACTGCCGTTTAGAGCTATGAGATGGGAAATCTGGCCCAATACAGGTTCCTTATAAACACTGGATAATAATTCTATTGTGTTTTTTACTTTTTTTTATTTAAATGGTCTGATCTGATCACACTGTGGGTGGAGTATAAAGTTCCACTGGTTTGTTTGTTGCTGGAGAAAATCTGGATGCTCATTATTTTTTTCCCAGCAAAACACAGCATCCATTATTTTCATAAAGAATCTAAACGACTGCCTTATCAGACCACAGTGCGCGTTCCCACTGTATATGAGTCAATTTCAGATAAGCCTGAGATTAGAGAAATGGGCAGCATTTCTGGATACTTTTGGCTTATGACTTCTCGCTTGCATTTGTGGATACAGCCTCAGTGTTCATAGACAATGGTTTGTTAATGTATTCCGGGGCCAGTGTGATGATATCATCACAGAAACATGCTTGTTTTCAAAGCAATGTCATTTGAGGGGTCGAATGTCACTCAACTGAGGAGCTCTGTTGAAATTGGGTTTGTATGTAGTACATATCAACAAATAAAACAGAATTTAGGCTGTAAAAGAGTTATGATTAGTGCTACTATGTATATATATTTTGAACGCACATGACCAGAGGTGTCAAGTAACAAAGTACAAATGCTTAGCTTTGGTTATTTAGATTGGAGTAATTATTTTCCGGATGACTTTTTACTTCTACTCCTTACATTTTACTATCTGTACTTTCTACTTCTTACATTTTACTATCTGTACTTTCTACTCCTTACATTTAAAACATAGTCTCGTTACTCCTATTTCATTTCAGCTTGTTTTCATTCATGTACATTTACATTCCAGTAAAGGTTATTGATAACATGCCTTTGAAGTTTGACTTTTAGCACCATTACAATACTTATAGACAACTAGTCATCATATCTTCTGCTCCATGAAACACATGTTAATGTTCAGTAGTACACAGATATGCTTCTTTAATATATTTACATTATACTAAACTACATTCATGTTCAATGGGCGTGTATGGGTCTGAAACAGGAAGCCTAGCACATCCCAAATTTATCAACATTAACATTTTAATATAACATTATAGTTATTATGGATTTTAGAAGAATGGGGTTTTTGAGGAGGTGGGATGCACTATAGACCCCTGTGGTGTGACCTTAGTTTTTGTCTTTAATGGCATTTTTTTCCTTATATCACTTTTACTTTTTTACTTTAAGTAGTTTTGAAAGCAGTACTTTTACACTTTTACTAGAGTAAAAAGCTTGGGTTGATAGTTCAACTTCTACAGAAGTATTTTTTCTTTTCTTTGTAGACCCATTGAAAGAAGCGCCAAACAATGCAAAGGTTCTAAGAAGAATCCTTTAAGGTGCCGTGTGCAAGATTTAGGGGGAGCTGTTAGCAGAAATGGTGTACAGTGTATAATTACCTGTAATTTAGAATTTGCTGTGTTTTCACTAGTCTGAGGCCATCATGTTGTGTTGCCATGTTTCTATGGTTGCCCCCAACAGACAAACCAAACACTGGCCTGGAGAGTGCCGTTGGTGATTTTTGAATTAAGGCTGCAGCTTGAATTTGGTGGTGCAATAACCCTTTAGAGAAGTTTGAAACCCCAAACTATTTATCCCAAGCAAAAAGCAAGCAATGGTGAATCCTCTTTATCAAAAAACCTGTTGGCCACCATTGGCTCTATTACATGCTTGGAGAGAGAGAGGTCAGGGAGGGGTATTTAGTTGGTGGCAGTCTGCAACCTCACGGCTGGAACTCTGGAAGATGTTGTTATTGAGCTCATTGGTTGGATCAGATGTGCTGGGAGCAGGGGTATCTTGGAGTTGGTGGATGGAAGATGTAAAGAAGAAGAATGAGTGCTGGTGCATGCTAACCATAGTTGTGTGTTGTGAGACGTTTGAGAACCCAATCAGTTGATCTGTAACCTCACTGCTAGATGCCATAAATACGGTAGCCGAGAAGGCCCAGCGCGCTGCAGATTCACAAACGTGCTGCAAAAACACGAACGTGCTGCAAAACTGTCCACAACACAACGGAAGTGTTACTGGAGGACACTTAAAGGACGTGGGACCACATACAGCGACGCAATGTAAACAGAACCACGCGGAGCTGAGGTAGCGTCTACTGAGAAGTAAGTTTGGCTATATTTGCTAACGCTAGTGATGACCAGATCAAGCCTCTTGAAGCGTTGAAGCTTTTCCTCCAGATGGTTCAAAAAAAGGTTCATTACTCAAAGCTTTATGTGCACACAAACCCCCTGCTGGCCAAAACTTCTATTGAGAACAAGTATATACATAAACACCTTAATTTAATTTTCTGTGGTTAATTCATTTGTTGATCTGATCTGTGTTTGATTGTGTGAATGAAAAAAAACTGCCAGTATGATTTCAGTCAGTAAATAAATCCAATAGTACGTGAGATATTGATGTTAAAACTGTTGCAGTGGTTTTAAGAGATGGGACAGGGATTGTTTGATGGTGACTTTAATTTTTATTAAGAAACAATAAATCTCGCCAATACTCGAACCACGTCCTGAGCCAGCGAGGCTTCAGATTTCATCAGTGACGCCACTTGCCCTTAACTAAGCAAAACCTCAATACGCGCTTCATAAACGACTTTCTGGTTTTCTCGACACAAGCTTCAAGGCATCGGTATCATTTGCCAGTCACTATTAGACGTTACCTCAGCTCCGCGTGGTTCTGTTAACATTGCGTCGTCGTATGTGGTCCCACGTCCTTCAAGTGTCCTCCGGAAACACTTCTGTTGTGTTGTGGATGGTTTTGCAGCGAGTTTGTGAATTTGCAGCGAGTTGAGCCTTCTTGGCCAACGTACATAGACCTGCTTTTTCAGGAATCGACAGAGATTCATCTGTGGAGTTACTCAAAGAACTCTTAGTGGTGCTTTTTATCTTATCTATAAAGAGTGTTATTTTGTTTAATAGCTAGAGCCTGTTAGGGACATTATGAAGTGGTTCTTCTACGGTATCTTTGCAAAGAACCCATTTAGACATCTTTTCGCTGGCCCTGAGGTGCCCCCTGTCTTGCATGTTTTAGAGTTTTCCTGCTCTAACTCACCCACTCTGGAAGGTGATTGTTAATGAGCTCATTAGTTGGATCAGGTGTGTTGGGAGCAGGGATAAAGCGAAACTGTGCAGGTCAGTGGGAACCAGTGTAAAGGATTGGGCTTCTTTATGTTTACGTTTCCACTGTGTCTCTGGAAATTAGAGCTGGTACACGCTTTCTCTCACAATCCATCGCTTGTGTTCTTTTTTCAATATTTCACTGATATTTTAAGATCTGCAATGCCGACGCTTACTTATACGAGGCTTACAAGTGTAGCCTATTGACAGGAAGAGCGAGAGCGAGGGTGAGAGAGAGCGAGAGCGCGAGAAAGAGAGAGACGTCTGATGCCTGTTATTTACTAGAGAGTCCTCGTCTTATTGTGTCAGAGGAGAATAATTTTGTTTCGTTGTCCGCCCCTGAAGACAGCTTGTCTTAGGGGCTGCTTATTGGCTGGAATTGGGGAGGAGGATCTAAGTGGATAAATCCTAAGCTCCTCTATTAGATTTCATCAGGGCTTTGCTTTAGGTTCTCAGCATTGTCATAAAGCCCCGGCAATATCACGCCTAGCCGCTGCCGTGTTTGTAGGATAATGCTACCTGCTCGCAGCGACGAGGGCATTACCTGCCTGAGCGCCTGCAGCCTGCGCGCCGCCGAGGCTGCGGGTCTGCGAATACAAAGTCGTGTGAATTTCGGGCAGCCATATTTCAGTGAAAGATTCATTACCCCTCGTTAGCGCAGAGGCGACTGAGCATATTGATTTGGGAGTGAATCAAAGCGCCTCCGTTGTCATGAGAGGAATATATATAATATGCCATATCCTTTAAAAAAATAAAAATAAATAAAAAAAACGAGAGAAAAGACGATACCTGCTTTTCACGGCGGGCCTGGCATACTGATCTGATGCATCAGAGAGGAAGTTAGGAACGCGTTTACGGCGCCATCGATTTGCCACGGTGATTAATCTTCATTCCTCCGTCCCACGAGATTATTTCAAAGAGCAGTATGTGGATGGGCTGATTTCTTAATTACAGAGGGAGAATATGCATGGTGACACGCTGAGCCTCCTGGGTATCGCTCCTCAAAATTTCCCCTTGTCACTGTCAGCGTGACACTGGCCTCCGCAGGAAGCTCTCATTTCCATTTGATTAGGCCTCGCTGTTTATGACTGTAAATGATGCTGTGTATTAAGAGCTAATGACAGCTCTTCACGCCCACCATGCTGACAGCGCGTGTCTCTTTAAGAGGCCCCCATCCCGCCCCTGTGGCCCTCTGTCAAAGGAGAGAGCACTCTTGGCTCTAGCCGCCATGAGCTGCACAAACAAAGCGTAGACATTGACCTCTTGTATACGTCTTGTATGTTGTGTCTTGAGCAACAAATCTATTTATGTGCACTACGTGAGCACTGCTATGTAGACTTGTAGCCTTTCTTCTAAGTTGAGCTGTGATCATTAGTATTATTGCTAACCATGGAATTTATATAGGTCAACACGCCTATGAGTGTTGAAAATGTTCATAAATACAGTAACATTTCGGTTAAGCTCTGTTAAATTAGGCTTAACTGCTAAGTAGGAAACAGACTCTTAATGGAATGTACTTAATGTACTCTTCATATAGATGGCTTGGATATCTATTTTAATGACAATGTCTAGAAAGCAGCACAGAAATAAGAAAGAAATCACTTTGATATTGGTGGTAGTTATATATATAGAGTTATATTTAAGATCTTCTAACTTGTGTTTAAAGCTCTGAGCAGTATTCACTGTATTTCGCCACACTTTCAGGCATGTGTTTCTTCTGCCTTTGTGTTAGAACTTCCGGACAACTAATCAAAATGAATACAGTTACATGGGAGGGGAGCAGAGAGGCAGTAAGAAGTTTGAATAGGACATCACTGTCTCATCCGAGATTAATAACACAGTGGGTGGGTGATATGAATGTGGGTGGGTGGATTTCCTGTCTGCTCTGCTGCAGACAGGAAAGCTCTGCAGAGGGTGGTGAAGGCTGCACAGAGGTCTGTCGGAGTCAGCCTCCCCACCACCACGGACATATACACCTCCAGATGCAGGAAGAGGGCCACCTGCATCATGAAGGACCCCACTCATCCAGCACACTCACTGTTTGTCCCGCTCCCCTCAGGCAGGAGGCTGCGGAGCGTTAAGTGTAGAACGAACAGACTGAGGAACAGCTTCATTCCGGAAGCTGTAAGACTTTTAAACGCCACTTAGTGGAACCACTGCACTGACACTTTTACTGCACTGACACTTTTACGACACCAGTCACTTTAATACACTCTGCTGCTACCTTCTCCATTCCTGTTTATTTTATTTTCATATATTTTATATATTTATGTTTATTTTATTTATTTAAGTACTGCTGTCTGGGTAAAACTGGGTCCTTGGGTACCACAATTTCGTTCCACCCCATGTACCACATGTGATGCGAATGACAATAAAGTCTCCTTGAATCCTTGAATCCTTGAATCCTTGAATGAAAGGGTGGCCTTAGGTTACTTATGGAGACATGTTTAATACGTCTGTACTCTCGGAAGGTGTAGACGGTTCAGCAATGAAAAACTATACAAGTAGTGAAGCGTATCAGTACCTGCACAGTGGGAAGGTGGGCCGTGTACTCCTACACACAGACGGTGAGTTTATATTTCTGAAAGCTGGTTAAACCCAGTTACAGTGTTAGTTACAGCCCAGATAGCCTAGCGCGGTGGACACTGATCAGAAAACAGATACTTAACTGATAGACTCACAAACACCCAGCGTGTCTGCTTCCTTCGGAGCTTCATAAGCGAGCCATTTCTCTGGATAAGGATGCTCTGGTGCTGGTTCTCCTCCACAGAATGGTAAGAACAGACATACGGAGGTTTAGGTGGATGTTTTAAATTTAGCAGGTACTCTTCTTTGGAAGGCGGCCCCCCAACACTCTGATCTTTATGTGCTGTGTTCATAACATTGTTGTCAAACCAGTTTTTCCTCTTCTAATTACTGTGACTCCCTCTAACTGAACATATTATGCTATTCATTTTATATGTTTGTTGTCGTTTTAATTGTAATTAGTATCAACGTATCCGCGGGCGCACCGGAAGTCAAGAAAGATGCCCAAAAAGATATTTAAAAAGCTACAAAAAAAATTACTGAACTAATATTTCTTGTATATCTTCACTTATGAGATACACATAATGTGCATATTACTTCCATAAGGTTGTATCTTCATATTCATCTATAAAACTGTAACTTTACAGGTGAAGGAACATTCTATGAATAATCAGTCTAAGCCAATATGGTACATTAATTGTAAACTAATGTTAAAAGAATACTGTATTATGAACATTTCTATAAGTGCATTTGTTAAAAAAGGAAAAAAAAACTTTAAACACTATAATAACGTTCAATGTTTTCAAAAAATCATAAACACAATGAGGTAGTAAAAATGAAAAATGAATTAATAACTTCATAATAAGCCTGTAATGGAATGGGTTTCGGATTAACATTACAGACAAATGACTGGATCAAATTAGCTACTGCTGTCAATGACAGTATTAGGAGTATCCCAAAGTTTGCCTAACCTTAAGCTAAACCTCCCTGACCAGTTAGCACACCAGCTAACCTCCAGCTAACCCCTTTCATTTGTGCCGCTGTGCTTCATGGCAGGTGTTCGCATCCTAGATTTAAGTTGTTTAAAAGTGCTGAAGCCCCTGAGCCCTTAATATCACAAAGTAGGCCTCGGCATCACCCATGTAGTGATTTCTTCTTGCCCAAAGGCGGTAGGGCTGGGCCTGAGCGCTCTCCTGGGAGTGGACACTGGGGAGAAAGAGTGATGGCTAGTTGCGGCTGCGCTGTCCCTGTTGCTCAGCTATGTGTTACGGAGCAAAAAATCTGCTCCCCGTTTGCGGTGACACAGAAAGATATAGAGCTTTCATTTGAAACGGTCCACAGGGATTTCAGAGCAATAACTCAGCCGGGTGTATATGAGGGGCGGTCTGGGAAGTGGGGGCTGGGGTTGGTGGCGGAGGCGGTGCGCAGGGGGGAGATTTTCTGCCTTGTAATGCAGTTTCAATTACCGATGACACCCTGATACAGGCAGGTAAAAGGGGACGGTGGAAGGAGATCGTCGAAAGTCGAGCAATCTGACAGACTACGGGGGAAGGAAATGAAAGGTGTGCTTGTGCCAGGGTACCTGATTCCAGGAGGCAATCTGTTTTTGATTGACAGCAATGTGGCATGTCATAATAGGAAATTGATGATGTTCAGTGGCGGGCGGCGCAGCCTGGTAATTGATTGAGTTCTCTGTGTGTGAGCAAGCTGACATCTGTCCCATGTTATAGCAAAATCCTTAATTAAGAGGAGGGGGGTGAGTTGTCTCATGTTGCCCAGGTTGCCCAGCTCTCATATTGCCTGTCGGAGGCCTCTGGACAGACGCTCGGGTCATCGTAGATTGAGTTACAACACCTCTGTCTGGGAGAGGAGAAATATGTCCCAGCTCCTACACATGAGCACCACTGCTCAGTGGCTTGCATACCTTTGTTTTGAAGTCTTCAAGGTTATAAAATAAAACATTTAATTATGTCATGACCAACAGAGTAACCCTGGTTTATAAACTAGGTTTATCAACCAGCTTTATGAAGAGTCACCTCAAAGAAGTTCCACATATACTGAGCGTGTATTGGCTGCTTTTGTAGATGCATTTATATACAGCCATCAAGCTTATGATTCAGGGAGTCATATAAGTTTTTCTGAGTAAAGGTTAAGGGTTCATCCCAAAACCTGAATGTAAAGCGGAGGTTCATTAAGCTTGGGTTTACTCTGACAAATATCATGTACAGACATGCCTCTCTGAAGAACCAGAGTCTATTGAAACCTTCTCAAACTAGTCCTTGGTTCTCAACAAGTCCAGGCAGCCTAGATCTTGGGATACAGCAAAAATGTAGACTCTCTATACCAGTGGTCTTTAATTAGAGTTCAGTAAGGTCCAGTGAGAGGAAATTTCCTCACGCTGAGGTCTGGAACATCATCATTTCTAACTTGTGTTCTGATTCAGTGGTGTATCCTGTTTACTGAAGTAGCCTAGTAACAGCATTTTATACCATCAGCTACGGAAACACCAACACATCACACATACCATTCAGTATATTTCAGTATATTTACTGTTTAAATGCTGAACTGAATGAATTATTTATAAACTTCTAATAAATGATTTTACTCGTATCATGGCAGGAACAGACAGACTCTCCCAGATGTAAAACGAGAATGGTTTACTGAAGTTTGTTGGTGTAAGAAGTCCACAATGAGATATGCGTTCAGTACAGAGCAGCAATGCGCTAAACAAAAAGGGGTTTACACGAGAGCGGGCTGTCAGATACAGGTGAGCGTCAAAACCAATAATCAAGAGGCAACCAAACCAAAAGGGGCAAAGCAAAGACAAAAACGTAGATACAGGCCAGAGGTAGGTACACGGAATATCACAGCAACCAATACAAAAAAGGTAAGGCAATAAACAAGAGACGGTAAACAGAAAACGGGTCATACACAAGAGATCAGATAACAAAGGAACGTTCAGCAAGGCACAAGTAAACACGGCACAATACTTCGCAACGAAGGAGTCCTCAAGAGTTTAAATAGTCTGAGCATAATCAAAATTTAGGTGAGCCTGATCTGCGTGGATCAGCTGACTGAGCGTTCGGAGACACATGGTTCACACAGGGCTACTGGGAATTGGAGTTCGGGCTGCCGTGCAGCAGCGTTGGCGTGCGATGTGACATTTGAAGTATAAACAAGGGCTACCTTAAAAAAACAGAATGCTCTGGAAAAAAAGGTGCATCCTAAAGTGTTTATTTACAGAGACAGTAAATAAAGCAGGGTCTTCTCGTTAACTCAGTTGAACATCTTGACCTGTGGGTTTGGAGCCGCCTGTGGGAAGAATAAACCTAAATAAACATAAGGTCTCGGTCCATTCCCGGTTAAAACAGTCGGGTTTCGCCATCAACTTCTTTTTTGTAGAGCATGTTATTCTTTCTCCGACCTGCTTTACTTTCTGACTGCTGCTTCTTGCTTTGTACCTCGCCTGTGTGTCTGCCACACTCCCGAATCTGCACAGATCTGATTGGCGCCTTTGGTGATCTTCCAACGCATGCGATTGGTCTGTGGGGTTAAGCCCGTATACCATAAAGACAAGTAAAGCTCTGCCGCTTAAAATAATTTTAACATAAAAAAAAATCAATAAATAAATTGCTCCTAATATGTTATCGGTTTGGGTCCGCATTGGACAACGTCTGGGTCTGGACCCGGACCATGGTCCGCCTATTAGTGACCTCTGCTATAGACAGTCCCTGATGACCCCAGCTGCGTGGAAGAGAAATGTTTCTTCTATATTCTCATGCAGGCTGCATTTCTGGCTTCTTTACTTTCAAAAGTGTTGGAAGCAAATTTGCAGTATTCGAGCAAAAGCCCTCAGAAGGTCACCACTCTTGCATCCACACCTGGGCATCTCTCTGGGCTTTTCTGCTTAAAGAGATTTGGGTTGTGTTTGCTGGCAGACGTGTTTGCTGCTCTTTTAATTCGCCGTTTAATTCAGCCAGGAACGTAAGGCGCTTTGTTGTGGTTACTGAACATTCACCCGCTGTTGCCCGTTCCTCCCTCTTTGCCTGAGTCTCCTTCTATCAGTATGGCCCCGGTGCTGCTCTCTGCATCTCCTCAGCAGGCCTTGCCGGGATTGGGAGCTGGAAGAGAGGGAGTCAGGTTTTTATTGAGCTTAGTGCCGAGCAGCTAGGCCTTCCTCCTTGGGTGTTTGATGTGGATTAGGACTCAGGTGCTTCATCCCTGAGTTGCACAGCAGGGCAGAATCAGCTTTCAGAAGCACACAACACACACACACACACACATATATACAAACACTCACACACATCAAACACACAACGACCAATACACATCCGTAATACACAGGCCAAACACAGCAAAAGCACACACAGACCAAAGACACACGGATGAAAAACAGCAATAGCGCACAAGCTACTCATAGCAATAACTCACCGACCAAATGCAATAACAGAACTGTTTTTTTTTTTTTTACCTCGAGGGAGAAGAAAGTCTTGAAAGAGAGAGCTGCTTCACACCCAGTTAGCTTGGCTACATTCTAAAATATCCAAGAACTCTCTTCAACAGGTTGTTTTTTTAAGTCACAAGAAATCTCAGAGCAATATTTTGGAAGATATCAGGTCATATGTGGTTATTTAATATATATCAAAACTGGAAAACATCAAGCCCATGACAATTACCAAATCACATACGCTCCAGCATCATTTACCCCCTAGCATGTCTTGGGTGATCCGATTATCTAGTGGAGATACATAAGAACAGGTGCAAGTAGGGTACAATGTGTTTTAGAGATGCCTTGTGATCACTCGAATCACCATCAGGGGTGGTCAGGGATGCACTTGCCAGCGTAAGATTTGTATGCTAATGTTAAAGCGTCTCAGTGTGTCCTCGAAGCCTCTGAATGATTGCCATAATCATCTGCATCATCACAGTAGAGAAGAAGAACAGCGGTCTATCTTATTTCTCCCTCTACTTTCTTTTGTGTACAGGTTGTCCAAGTGCTAGAAGTCTAAATATTTGTAACAACAAAAGCAAGAAAACACTGACATAATAAAGACACATGGTCCTCCAGTCATGGAATGTGGTCAATAAAGACGCCTCGAGACGGATATGCCAGGTGTAAAGAAGGTCTGTTGCTGCATTGGTTTTGCATTTGCAGAATCTTTTAGAAATATTATACCACATGCAGCAGAAGGGCTAAGACGTACAATACTGTGCAAGAGTTTTAGGCACTTGGGGACATTATTATATTTAAAAAAACTATTTTTCCAGACAGGAAGCTTTTACTTGCTCAGTAAAACACTATATTAAATATTCAAAGCTCTTCCTTTTGGCAACCCAGTATTATTTGCAGTTATGATCTAATACCTGCTTTGACTACCCACTACTTCATTAAGCAAAATCAAGATTGCTGGTGAACGTATATAATAAATTCATACAATGTCTGGGGCGTCCAGGAGAAATCTGGAACTAAACCTTTTTCTTCAAACTGGAGCTCAAGATACGATTGACTTCTTTCACAATAAGAAGATACTAGTACTACTTTGTATTGCCTTTATGCTTATTTGCATCTGTTCTAATGATATCTAGTGTGCGCTGGTTTCTAAGATAACGAACCATGACTTTGGTGACTTTGGCACAGTGGTGTAACTCTAACCCTGAAATCTCTTGTTGACTGGTTGTTTGAGATGTAACAGATCACTAATGCCTGGTTCACACTACACGACTGTTTGAGGGGTCAGGTTTTTGTGTTGTTCACACTACATGACTGGTTGAGCTGTAATCGCGAGTCTTTCAGTTGTTGAGGTTGTGGTCGGCAACACAGGATCACGAATTACACGACTTTCACTCTGGAGAATTGCTGACTCATCTGGCTTCTGTCCAAAACATGTTTTTGTCATGAGAACACACAAAACCTAAACACATGTGAGAGCTAACGATACCATGTAGAACATACACTATTTACAAAACGGACGTCAACAAACCAGCAATACAAGTTGTTACTGCGCTGATTTACAAGAAAGAAGAAAAAATTATGAAGATTGATAAAGACACGTGGCCAGCAGGGACTGTCTGTTCTGCAGAGAGAGCTGGAGGTAAATATTTTATCACTGAAAACGTAGGTTTGTGTAAGATTGTGTGAATGGTGATGCAGTTCTCTCTACACGATCCAATTGGCTGTAGCTAGACACTGCTGTTGACTCAGTCGCCGACTGGCCTAGATATTAAACATGCTAGATATTTGCCGAGCGTCTGAGATTAGTTGGCGAGCACTCGGCGACAGGTCGGCTAGCGTCTTTCAGCCGTTCACACTACACAACGGAGCAAGCGCCGAGTGGTCAGCGAATTTCCTTGGAACAGAAGTTTTTGTCGGCAATCTACAAAAAACAGTCGGCGACTGAAAAAACAGGCTAAAATCGTGTAGTGTGAATTACGCATTACTTGATGAGATCAGTCTTAAGATCAGAAGCATTCAACTATTGAATATAACTCATCTTAACACAATCATCGCAAGCTTTATTCATCCATCCATCCATTATCTGCCGCTTAATCCCGCTAGTCGGAGTCACAGGGGCTGGAGCCAATCCCAGCGCCATCGGATGTGGGCAGGGGTACACCATGGACAGTTCGCCAGTCCATCACATGGCCAACACTCACTCACGCATGCACCTACAAGCAATTTAGAGTGACCAATCAACCTATCATGCATGTGTTTGGACTGTGGAAGGAAACCCGAGTACCCGGAGGAAACCCACTCAAGCACGGGGAGAACATACACACTCCTCACAGAATGAACCAGACTGGGAATTGAACCCGGATCGTCTTGTGGCGACAGTGCTGACCACTACACCACCTTGCCGCCCCATTGCAAGCTTTAATCATAAAAAAGTTATTTACTCTGTATTGCAATCCTTAGCTGTAGTACCCAGCTCCTGCAGCAACGCAGCCAGGCCTACAATCCTGCCAGAGCTGCCTGTGTACGGTTCTGCCCTGATGAGTCATGCAGTCGTTGTTTTTGAAGCTCAATGCAGGAATGTATTCCATATTTTTTTTAAACTGTGGGTATCTCAGTGTGCAAAGGGAAAGTCTCCTATCTCCAGAATCCCCTGCTGCTAGTATCTGGCTCTGGTTGTTAAAGTAGCAAATCTGTTTAGAGCAGTCCAGTGATGGATGGACAGCCAGGCCGTGATAAAGCAGGAATCACCCACTCAAGCTGTCCCCAGCTATACCCCATCGTTTCTCATGCTTCTACAAACCAGCAGCTTTGCTGTGGATTTTGCTTTCTTTGCAGATATCACGCTGATATGTAGGGGTGTTGGAATGTTAGTACATCGTAGCGCTGATTCAACTACATTGGTCTTCAAATTATGTCATAAATCGATTGCAGTTGTAACAACTGTAATAATGCACACAATTGAGTGTTAACCGATGAGATATTAGCACTGGTGTATTGTGATCATAGGCATAAGGCTGAAGGTAGTGACATTAATGATATTTATTGATATATATTGTTACACTAGTACATTTCATGCTACAGCAAAGTCAGAACTAACAGCGTACTTATGCTGTAGAGCTTTAGAACATGGTCACATGCACAGGTCATCACAGTCATGTCATATTTCATGATCTTGAATGTTCTGTTCATTTATTCTTCTGGCTCATGAAGGGTTTCTGGCGCTCATTGAGCAGAAGCCTGGACAGGCGGCCAGTCCATCACATGGCAGACATACATATCGAGTATCTCCAACTCGCCTGACTGCGTGTCTTTTGGTCGTGGAAGGAAACCGGAGCACCTGGAGACACAGAGAGAGCATGCAAACTCCACAAAGCCAGGAATCAAACCCAAGCCTTCCTGATGTAAGGAGACAGCTCTACCAGTGGTGCCACCTCGCCACCCTAAATATTCTACTGCTCCACTAAATAAAGAATACAGTAAAGCACTGATGCTCAGACCCACATGTGCTTTGAAACTGGTACGATTGCATGAGGTTTTGAATCAGAGCCATTAGAAGCAAATCAGTTGAATCAGTTCCGAGATTCACGCAAGGTTTACCAGCACTGCTGTGTGAGTGAAGACTGCAGCATGTCACATGCCATGATTAATGCACTCTCTGGCTCCATAACGTCCACCCAGATGGAGTTGCCCTTTCTGTAGCCGCTGCAGTGGCCCTGCTCATTTAGGGCCGTGTCTGCGAGGCCGAGGCACGGAGGAGTAGCGCAGCTCTAATTATAGACATTGTCCACAGCACATGATATAAAAACTGCTTCGTCTGATTAGAGAATCTGTCAGAGCTGCTGAAGGGATCGCTTGCCGTGACCCATTTTATCAGACACGCAGACACACGCACGCTCGCACGCACACATACCCAGAGCTCGGGAGCAGACGCCTGAGAAAATGGCCATTATTTCTGCTTACAGCCTCTGTGTCAGAGCGGCACAGGATCTTAACGCGTGTCTACGGTGCAGCGTATGGGAGGAGGAAAGGAGAATCATAGACATCAGCCTGCGCTTTTGTTCAACCCGAAAACAGCCAGCACAATGCAGACGCCGTCTACCCGGAACACTGTAATATTCCCTTAGATGCTTTCTATTGTAAGAGCCGGTGACAGTTTGTTTTGCGCACGCCCCGGCCAGCGTCCTCTCAGTGTCACATAATAGGCGTCAAAGAAATGCATTACCTAACTATTTCTCCAGAGTGTTCCCCAGAGTGTGTGCGGCTATGCAGCGGCAACACCATGACTACTGGAGCTGGAGCTTCAGTTCAGGCCATATATATGAAAAATATTGGGAAAAAAACACAATATATATATTTATATATACTAGTGCCTCTATGGGATTCCAGCATGCATGTTGTATGTCATTCAAATGTCTGCCCTATCACCCTTCGATGGTACTATAGGTGCCTACCATGGTGACCATGGGTAACGGGGAGTCAGAGTTAGATTCCAGCGAGGGAGCCTGAGAAATGGCTACCACATCCAAGGAAGGCAGCAGGCGCGCAAATTACCCATTACCGACACGGTGAGGTAAAATAACAATACAGGTCTCTTTCGGAATGAGCGTATCCTAAACCCATGGGTGAGGACCCATTGGAGGGCAAGTCTAGTGCCAGCAGCCGCGGTAATTCCAGCTCCAAAAGCATATATTAATGTTGCTGCAGTTAAAAAGCTCGTAGTTGGATCTCGGGAGTGAGCTGGCGGTCCGCCGCGAGGCGAGCCACCGCCGGTCCCAGACCCTGCCTACCGGCGTCCACCGGATGCCTTTGGTTGGGTGTCCGTGTCGGGGTCCGGACCTTTAACTTTGAAAAAATTAGAGTGTTCAAAGCCATGATTAAGAGGGATGGCCGGGGGCATTCGTATTGCGCCGCCAGAGGTGAAATTCTTGGACTGGCACAAGATGGACGAAAGCGAAAGCATTTGCCAAGAATGTTTTCATTAATCAAGAACGAAAGTTGGAGGTTCAAAGACGATCAGACACCGTCATAGTTCCGACCGAAAATTCTGCTGACCCGCCGGGCAGCGTGTGGGAAACCACCAGTCTTTGGGTTTCTGGGGTGAAAAATGAAAAAAAAAAAAAAAGACTAACGATGATACAGCTGAACATTCTAGATTTAAACATTTGAAGTTTGTAAAGACATTACCATATTGTCGCTGTCCAAAGAAAAACTTAATATAATTCTATTTTTGTTTTTATTTTTCCTCTCTGTTTTGAATGGAGCAGCTGGCATTTCCATTGTGTGAAAACTTCATGATGAATGGTCCAATAGAAATGCTTCAAAGTCACTTGGAAAAAATTCTGGTTCCATTGACTTACATTAAAATTAAAAATGGTTTAATGTGTTTCCTGTAAAGTTGCAATTTTGGAGATACTTGTTTTTTATTGGACAGTGATCACATATTTGACCATACATTTTCAAGTTAAAGTTTCTTTGTCACATACATAGTCATACATCTACTCTTACATCTAGTAGTGAACTACTTTGACAACTGCCCACTCACATTAAACAATAGATAATATAGACAATACTAAGAAATGTTAAGATTAAACATAAATAACGTAAAATTCATTTTGATATAATAATATAGGATGCAAAAATACAAACTATAAATATACAAACTAAAAATAGAAAAGTCTGCAGTGGTGGTGAACATTTTTAATAACGTGGAAAATGTGCAACAAGTGGATAAACAAAATGAATAAAGTGCAGCTAGTGCTGTGAAACGCCTTGAATTGTTATTTGAATATTATATGATCAACTTTCACAAACACAGCATTGATTTTTAATTAATAGTTTACATGCAGTAATTGTTGCAGACAGGTATTCAATTGGTGTTGTCTTTAAACCACTGACCGCTGGAGAGCAGGGTTATAATCTGTCTTCAGCCACTGGACTCTTCTACTCCAACATAAATAAGTAGTGTAATAGTGCACTGCTAGCAAGCCTATGGATGTGGTGGCGTTTTTTATACTATGACAGTTTTCCTTAAATTAGATGTAAAGTGCGGTATATCTTGAATATATATATGAATATATATATATGAAAATATTGCTATTGTATATAAAAAAATATATATATGGCTATTATCTAGATACCAGAGAATAAACAATATGTTTGCACAATGTTCTATTCAGCAGTTCATAAATTTAACCCTTTTGTTTCCAACCAAAACTTAGCAATGAAATAAGCTTGCAAAGTTTTAAATGAAGCAGTAGTGACGCTTATATTAAGTAAGAGCCAAATATTACAGGTGTGTATTTTTTATTCCATAGACATTAGTAGGCCTCCTCTGAGAGCTGTAAGGCTCCCTGCTGCAGCTATGTCTGCTCATATTTACCCAGCTGAGCCAGCTTGTATTTGAGCTAATGAACATGTTTATGAAAGTATTCTGGAGTAAAATCCAACTTATATTACAGGCATTAGGTTTCTTGGTCCTCGCTTTGTGTCGCACGCCGGCCGCATACTATATAGGATTCATTCTATATTCGATTAGCACCTTCAACACTCATTGCGTGAAATCCCCATTCCCTTGTGGAGATCAGAAATGATGAAAGAAATGGGTTTCCATTTGGTGGATAATTGAAGCTGCCGGACATGATTGATGTCTAGGGGCTGTAAAAGTGCAGGACAGGGATATGCGTCGAAGGGTGCGGTGTTTCGAAAAAAATAAAAACGAACTTGTTTCCCGTGTGACTTTGTATGACCTCGCTGTGTTCGCTTCCATTAAAAATTAATGATGCGCAGCTAATTGGACCAGTCATGCAGGCAGTCACGTGGCGCTTATAGATCAGAGGCGGACTTGTTGAGGATCAGTCAGATCTGTCGTTTAAAGGTCAGCAAGCAAATGTAGCGCCGTTGGATAAATTACATCACTTATTTCACTTTCTGTGCTTGATCTTTGTGCATGCGAGGGCTGTCAGGAGTGATTTCTCAAGGTGAAACCGGCGCTGCCCGGTACAAATCAAGTTAATTGTGGTCCTCATCTCTGCATTAGCTTCAAGTCATAGCCATCACCACGCTGGGCCATGATCTCTTCAATCTCTCTTAACTGATGCAACAGGCTCGGGCGCTCATTCTGAATGTTTAAACCGTGTTTACATTAGAGATGGGAGTCGTAATGTCCAGTATAACAGTGAGCAAACGTTGTACTGCGTTGTAGTCAAGCCTGTGACTGAGGGCATAACAGCTGATTTATTACTGGGGGTGGTGGATTGAAATGAGGCCCATCTTCAAACGACTGTGATAATGCTGATCTGGGATCAGGTTATAGCACTAAACTGGGGCTAGAAGAACTGATTGGATGTTTTTACTCAGAGTTGATACTCTAACACTAGTCTATATTTCTCAAAGCTTTCATTGTTAGCTTCCTGGCTAAAGTTATATATCAACTCTTTGTAGAGCGATAACTTTAAAAACAGCAACCGGCACCTCAAGATGCCTTTCATTGTGGTTCCTTTCTATGGCGGTGGCCTGAAGTAGGCTTTGTTGCAGCTATGGGTGGGCTGCAGCCTCATTACTAACCCAGATTAATATGAACAGCACTTGTTTTTGTTTTTCTAAGTAGTATATTTTTTGCCATTTGCATTGTGTGAAAATCTCATGACGAATGGACCAATAGAAATGCTCTAAAATAGCCTGGAGAAAAATCTGGTTCCATTGACTTACATTGAAAGTACAGACAGTTTTTGTCCTCTCCTGTAAAGTTGCTATTTTGGACAGTGACGATATAAAATATTGCTCTAGCTCTGGCTTTTCACTATTTATCACAGTATTCTCTAGTAAAAGGAAACCATATTTATTTATTTGTTTGTTTATTAGTTTATTTATACTTTTACTTGTCCCAGGACCTTCCTGTACACCCCAGACATTTATTGGGCAGTTATGGGCATTTAGTGGGTTATGGCACTGGCGTTGTGGTCTCCTGGACCAACAGGCCATGACTAAAGTGCCCCTGAGCAAGGCACCTAGCCCCCAACTGCCCCAGTGCGCTGTGTATGTTGTGTGTGTGTATGGGGGTGTTTCACAAGTGGCAACTAGTTTTCGTAACTTTGTTTTTGCCATCAGAATGAAGAGGGAGACCAGTTCAGAGAGAAAGCTTTTATTTGCGGTACCGATGTTTCTGTGAGCTCTCACACTCTGGTCTACCCTGGTCTCAATCGTGTGTCCGACTGCTTTGTCTTTTATAAGCCGGCCTTCTTGCTCTTTCGGGCCCTTGTGCACCTGACCATGTCGTACTTCTTTTGGGTGGACAGTGGTTCTCGAAGAGAAGTTATAATGATTACGCTGCAGGGTCTTGTTCTCCAGCCTAGAGTTGCCTGCCATAAAAAGAACCAAATGCTGGGGGTCACAAAGCCATGACCTTCCCGCGAGCCCTGCTGTATTCTGCCATCTGTCTCACATACACTATAGTATAGCAATGAAACAAATTCTATAATGTGTATTAAAAAATTCACAACATAGTTCTAAATTAAAACAATTCTAATGTACCAGACTTTAACTTAGTGGTCATATAACAATGCCTATTAACTCATTTACCTTCACATACAGGTGTAAAGAATTAGCGATTTCTCTCAAAAGTGTTAGTTTTGACTGTAAATGCTAACAAAAAGTAAATTTTTGATCGTTCCTTGTTTTCATTACACTAAGAGACATGATCCAGTGAACTAGGAGTGTAAGAAAATATTGCAAATATCGAAAATCGGGATATTATGTTTAGGGATACTGTATCGATTCTCAAAAACACAGTATCGATACACAGATTCTGGCAGACAGTGAATCATTGTGTGTTGTGTGTAAACCTCTGACCACTAGATGGCAGTGTTGTAATCATTTTTTAGCTCCAGTGCTACTGTAAGCATTGACAAACCTGTTCGTATAGTGGTGTGTTTTGATAGTAGGATTTGAAAAATCGCAGTATATCACTTTGCTTGCATTATCACAGTATATCACGATATACTGAATCGTGACCGTTGTATCATGATACGTATTGTATCGCCAGGTTCTTGGCAATACACAGCCCTACAGTGAACACAATACGTTGTCTTTCATTATCTTTTAATCTCAAATTGGGTAAAATGAAGTCAGTGGTTTTCAGTACTGTGACAGACATGCACTCCTATCCCCTCTCAGATTACAGCCCTGCCCTCGGCCAACACAGTTGGCACTTACTGCATAGCCACCATGCGTAAATATTAGCTTAGCACGCTCTAAAGTCTTTAAACCCGGTGCTGCTGATGTTGGCCTTCGGCAGGACAAGTAATGGTGTTTTATACCTGTTTTAAAAGGCTGTACTTTGAAAGTGCTTTCTTCAGCAGACAACTAAACAGCTCAGTGGCCAGTAAACAGCCCCACAGCCTGGCTGCTGGGTTCGAGAGGAGGCAATAAGGCAGGGTACGTGACCTCTCGCTCCGCTAGGCTGAGATTTACAGCCTCAGCTCCGTACTCTGGACCCCTGTCCCCCAGACCCCAGCACTTTTATGTCAGTGTAAGCTGAATGCGCACAGAGGAGCAGGCGCAACAGCAGATTAACACTAACGGGGACATTTCATTTTTTTTTTTTTATGATTTGGGGGACCAAATCATAACACTCACTAAATGAATCCCATATCCATCCATCCATAGCTGACATCAAGAGTTTTTACAGAATAGGGTCATACATTCCTACACAGCAGAGATATATCAGGTTCAGATGTCTGCACACCTTCAAAACTGCTTATTAGGCTTAATACTGCATGGATGATTCTGAGCTGACACACCGTTACAGGTAGAGTTGAACGACTTGAAGCATAACGGCAAACCGAAAAAAAATAAAACGGATAAAAAACTTTTCATCAGTAGAGTCGAATGTGCACCGTATTGGATCTTGCAGACTTTCTTAAAGGGGAACTGCATGGCAATGTAAGTCAATCTTTAAGATATAAAACTCCACTACACCAGGGACGAAGTGTTTACAGCAGTGGTGAAAGAAACCAAAATCGTGAAGCTTCTGATGACTCCTAACAAGAAACTGACTTGTTTGCTTGATTTTTTTTATCTGTTCCTGCCAGACAGCTATATACAGGTTGTTGTGAGGAACTCACAGAACATTACATACAGCTGTATGCATGACTTACATAGTTTACATGTCAAGGGTTGAATTATGTACGAATATTGAACTGTATTCTCCTATACATGGTAAACATAATAATAGACTGCTATTTTTAAAATCGAGCTTTAAATTTATTCCAGAATTGCATCGAAATATCTCTGACAGTAAATCACATAAAATAATACTTATGTGTAAGTTCTAACAAAAATAACTTTAATTTTTATTTAAAAAGGAATATATAAGAGAAAAAATTTTTTTTTGCCTTTTTGTACCCCAGAATCAGTAAATGGACCAGTGATGCTGCAAAACTACTTTTAAAAAATCTTGTTCTGTTAGTTTTCTTTTTCTTTTTTTCTTTTCATGCAAAATTGCAGTTCAATTTAAAGTTTCGTTGCAACATCAAGAATATACACTATCAGTCAGACGTCTGAACATGCCATGTTTTTCTTATTTGTACTATTGTAATAGTAATAATACTGAATAATTGTGAGACTTATAGAATGATTGTAGAATGCAGTATAGGAAATATTTTAAATGCACTGTATATTAACATAAACACTAACAAATAATAACTCTTTCCAAAGGTTACTGTTACTTTGATTAAAATTAAAAAATCCAGGAATATGAAGGACATGCTGTTTGAACGTATGCTGTTAGGTAGTTAAACATTTGTGCATATCGATAAAAATTGTTTTGAGAACTAGCTACAACAGTTTTATCCCTAAAACAGATCAATTCTAGGTTTTAGAAACATAATAAATGCATATTATTTGATGTACCACTCTTGCTTCCATAAAATGTGGTTACTAAGAGGCAGCCATTTTTACAATGGCAGAACGTCTGTTGTGAATGATACACCCCAACACATTGTACATCACTGGAAAGGCCAGGATTATTTAGTTTTTAAAATATCTTTTGAAAAATTACGAGGATATATATATTAGTTGTATCCAAACTTTTGACAGGTAGTGTATTCTGTTATCTTAGCTTTACCTCATGTTCTTTTGTTTGAACTTAGCTCTAGCTCCTAGTCTGTTTGGTGTAGTTCATCTAACCTTTGGTTTTCACTGATCTGCTCACCTTGTGTCTGTTATCTACTACAGTATAACCAGTGCTTGCACATATACCTTTACATCTCCAGCGCTCTCCTCCTACAGCACCATGCTGCTTAAACTGAGCAAATAAAAAAATCTTGGCACGTGGAGAAACTCTTGGTGTGTCCAAGGGCTGTCCGCCTCCACGTCTTGGACCACGGAGAAACCTTCTGACACAGCCTCTCGTTGCCTGGTTTGCTAGAGAGGCTCCTGTTCTGTCCTCCAGGAGTGCTCACAGCCAGCCAGAGAGCCTCATAGGCCCACCGAGGGTGCTTGGAGCTGGGCTGAGCGAAGCTTGAATCTCCGGGTGAAGTGAGGGGGTGTCAGTGATACTGCACTCAGAGCCGTCCCTGGTGACTCACACTGCTCTTTTATTGCCACTGGAAGTTTCTCTGAGCGCTTTTTGTTCAAGCTCAGAAGCCCCAGAGGAGGAGTGATAGAGCCTTGGAGCAGGCAGTGTCAAGTCCACTACTGATCTGATAAAGGCACGGATTTCTTTTCTAAGGATGCGTATGTACGTACGGCCATGAAATCAGAGCAGAGGAGGGCATTGTCTGTACCCCCTGAATCCTATTAGTCTGGCCTTGAGGCCTTATTGTCCTGTGATTTCATTCTGTCCAGCGATATGTCCACACAGGTGATAGACATGTTTTTTTTTAGGTCTTATCACGTATTTCCTCACAGATCCAGAGCATTGCTGTTTATGACACTTGTGGAACATGTTACATTATTGATTTAAACAACATACTCTTGCGATTCCTTTCACAACAGAAGCGCGGCCACTAGGGATGCAGTATCATTCGTTTTCTTTTCTTTCTAATAACAACCACCCTTCAAATCCTACTTCTAACAAGCCCTCGTCGACCTGGCCTCGAATCTCCGGCTGTGACTGTGTTCCATTACTATACTAGCTCAAGTGAAGCTGATCAAATGAGGTGTGGGATTGAGGGAACATAAGCGATGACTGTGGTAGCCCTGAAATCATTGCGATCTCACGCCTTTTCCTTTTCAAACCTGAAACAAATGGCAGCCCAGACTGTTTAGGAGCCTAAATAATGAAATAAGGCTTAATATTTCAAAGCCACAACATTTGATTGTCTATGTTTAGGCTTAAGCGATGACTACACCATCTGTTAGTCTATACGTGACTGTTGATACAACTTCTTAACCAGCTTTAGCTCGCTCACTAGTTTGCAAGCTAAAGGCTACACAGCTACCAACAAGCAGAAGTAAATACAATATGGTTTTAAATCAAGGATTACAGACAAGTCTTCCAACGTCTTATAAATATCCTGCATTGCAATGTTTGCTGCAAAGTGACCAGCTAATTAGCTCACTGTGACTGACCCTGCCAGGGGCATCTGAAATATGCACTCCTTGTTATTCACTCCAGCAAGTGGTCAGGTTTATGTTTAGGTAGTAATATCAACACCAATTAATACCAATGCTGACTGTCAAAAATCTGCTTGTGCGCTTATATAAAAGAAATTCTTTGTGTTTCCTCTAATGAAAAGCAATAAATGTGAATATGAAAAATGTCAGAAAGCATTTGCCTTAGTATTAAATAAGCTAGGTTACAGTCTATAAAACGTCAGCACCTGTTTTAGGCTCTTGTCATAGATGTCAGATATAAAAGCAATTGTTTTTTAAACATGAAGCTTTTATTTGACCAGAAAATTACTTTATTTAATAATTTAAATAGTATTAATACAGTAAGTAGTGCTTTTACATACATCAGTGTGTTTATTGAACCCTTTCCAAGCTTCCCCTTGTGGAAACAACCCAGTATTATTTACAGTTCTCATCTAATACCTGCTTTGACTGCTCAGTACTTCATTAAACTAAATCTAGATTGCTGCTGAAGGAACTGAATACATTCATACAATGCCTGGGGCATCCAGGAGAAACCAAGAACTATTCTTTGTTCTTCAAACTGGAGCTCAAGATGATCTACTTCATTTACAATGAGATATTTTTGCTACTTTGTATTGTATTCATGATTATTTACATCTGTTCTAATGATATCTGGTGTTCTGAGTGGTGACAACACATGCATTGCTAGGGTAAAGACTTTTAAACAATCAACTTAGACCTTTGCACCGTAGTGTAGGTTACTATTACTCTATTACTTTAGGGAGATATGGACTAACCGGGAGGAGTACTGTGACTGAAAACCCCTCCTCCTTCCACTTTAATGCTCTATAAATTTACACACCCACCTTCTCATGACGACGATTTCCCTATTCTTACCCAAACAATGTCCTCTCTGTTCAAAGGCTGCCCAGAACATCAGAGAACTTGAGTCCTCCCCTTTCTCCCAATCAGTCTTCCCTCTTATTACTAACCATAGCACAATAACAGGTACACAGTCCTGAAATCTACTTTGGTAGTGATCTGCCCATAATTATTATTATTATAATTATTATTATCACTAATGACACATATGGGCCATTCAATAACGCAAACGTAACCCATCAAGGTCAGATCTGTGCAAAAATAAATAAATAAATAAATCCTGCAACTCAGTCTCCCTGTGCTTGTCATTAGCGCCCCCTGCCTGCGCAGTTACCGTGAAGGTGCAGTAGAGATCAGTACAGTCAGGCATTGTCCTGGCGTAGTGACTTGTCCTCCCCTGACTCCTGTAATGAATTAGACAAATGAAAAGAGATAGTTGAGCTGCCACATTTCATTTGCCGTGGGCTCTCTGATGCGTGCTCCGCTAATGAGATTGGAGAGCAGCGTATAGGCGCAGCGCATGAGCGTAAGCGTGGTGGCGTATATGCATGTGCCTGGCTTGTGTGTATGTGTGTGTGTGTGAGTGCATATGCGTACGGTTCATGGGTGGATATTGATATGTAAACAAAGAGTTCTGATCAGCTGAATACTGTGCTGAAAGCATTTGCAGAATATGATCCTGTTGCCATTTGGTAATGGTGTTTTAATCATGCTCTTATTTTGCTGCTATGTACCTAAAAGGGCAATTTCATCATCTTTCTTTTTCGATATGTCGCAGCATACAACCCTGTGTGTGTGTGTTTGTGTGTGTGTTTGACACCAGAATTCTCCATTTCTTCACGGTGAAGCCTGTCTTCTGTGTTAACCTTATTCTAGTATTCTAACGAGGGCGGCATAAATTACACAACATAGAATTTATGGCTTACAATATGTTAACCCTTTGCAACTAAAGCCAAGAAGATCAGTGCAGCTTTATATTTTTTGATTGTATCTTGGAGAAGTATTACACGACTACCAAGTGAGGCCAAGTGATATTACACTATTACCAAGCGTCAGCACAAACCCAACTTTTCAGTAATGCAAGTCTGAAACATGGAAGATGAAAATAGTATGCAAAAACGTAGTAATATTTTCTTCACATTTTAATAAAAAACAATGAAAGAATTCTTAATAAATAAATACTCCAAACAATTAACTGCTTTTGCAACTAATAAAAAAAAATACAGGCCTGTGAGCATATTTTCAATTTTTTTTTCTTGTCTGAAGACTCTCATTAATGATCATTTGGTGGATAAATGAGTTTTGGGTATGGGAAAATGTATGTCTTTATTAATATATATATATATATATATATATATATATATATATATATATATATATATATATATATATATATATATATATATATAGCATCTTGATGAAAACATAGTTTTCAAAGGATGTTGGTGGAATTTGCTGAGCTTGGTTGGAGGCATATCGCTACAGCTAAATCTGCAGTCATGACTTATTATAATTTGAAAAATATATAAATAAATATAATTGTAGACTAAAAAGTACAGAAGAAGAAAAAAAACATGGTTTGTGTACATTGTTATCTAATAGCTACTGTAATGTCTAATTTGTTTATATATTAATTATATATTATATATAGTAAGGTAACTTAAGTTTAAATGCAATGTGTCATGAACTTTGATTGGTCTAAAGGATAAAGGGCACATAGAAACTTTATTTTTATTTATATCCTCCTTTTTTTTTTGAAGCAAGCCAAGGTCATAACAGACAGTTTGCAACAAAGCACAAGTCTGAGTCAGGGTCAACACAGTAAATGAAGGGAAAGACAAGGTCGGAAAAAAAAAACTAAAAGGTAAATAACGCTCAGTACAGTCTGTAAACAGTGCCAAAACTCTGCAAAGACAAAGAGTGACAAGCAGCGTTTGTACAAAGAAAGAAAGCGATCAAATAGATTGTGATTGGTGGAGGTTGTGAGTGTGAGGAGCACTACAGAGAGTGGGAGGCATTGCTCAACTAAAAGGCAAAAACACATCTTTTTGAATTGGTTGTTTCTGTCTTGTCATGAAAACCAACACATTTAAATATATCCATATATAACATATCAGGGTACCAATATATCCTGTTAAGCTCCACCCATTTATGTTAAAGTTGCTGGAAATGTTTTAGCTATGCCTGCTTTTTGAATGAGGCAGAACAGCCAATAAGAATAGAGAAAGATGTCGTACAAATGCTATCCAAAACCACACTTATTACTTCCGACCCACATGCTGCCATGGAGTGACGGTGATGACTCAGGGTACCGGAACTGTAATTTAGGGCGTTTTCAGACCTGAAGTTAGTTTAACTGGTCCGGATCAGTTAATGAGTTTGTTTATTTGGAGCGTTTCCTTCTCGGTTAAGTTTGTTTTCACACAGACAAAAACCGAAACGCACCTAAATGTGCCCCAACAAACCACGTGAGCACGTTCTCTCCTCTGATTGGTCAGAGCTATCTGGTGCGCAAGCAAGAGAGTAAACACAGGGAGAAGACACATCTGATAATATACCAAACTACAGTCCACCTGCAGAACACCCAGCTCACTCCAAACATCAAGTAGACAACGTCCCTCACTGCTAGTCCAAGAGAGACCTCGCTTCATTGTCCTCGTCCTGTTAGCTGCTACAGTTCTCCAGTTCTCTGTTTACGCCATCTGCCGCATCCCATAATGCAAAGCACACCTGGCTGCAGGAGATGTTTAGATCAAACTTGTGGAGGACATCTAATACTTGGGTCGGATCGAGGTCGGATCAGGTTCTCACCACAAATGAACCGCTCCGGAGTTTGTTTGGAACCAGACCGAGATCATCTCCTCTCAAGGGTCTCGGTGTGGTTGTTTTGGTCCGCACCCAAGTGCAATTATTGTTTTCACACCTGCCAAAACGAACCGCACCAAGGGTGCAAACAAACCAGAGTCCGTTTTAACTGGACTAACTAGTGCTGGTGTGAAAAAACGCCCTTAGAAATGATATGGGATGGAATTTGGACAGATTGCAGCTAAAGTTTTTCATTTAACCATTTTTTTAACAAGTCATGGTCCAGTTCTGGCCCACACTTACTAGTTACATCTGGCTCATATACCGCAATGGAATTACGGTGATGTCTTTATTCTAATCCAGATATCTCAACACAGCCACAACTTAACCCAAACTAAACCATAACTTATGCATGATATAGTCGACTTTCTTTAGGCCACGTTTTAACAAGCTGTTGCTCAGTTCTGGCCAACACTTATAACTTTTATCCAGCCCACATACTGCCATGGAATAACAATGATGACTTCATCTGGATCCACATACCGGAACACAGACACAGTTGAACCCAGATAAAACCAGTTTAGGGATGATATGGACCAGCTCACAGCCAGAACTCTGTCCTCATTAACCCTTGTTGTCAGTATAATTTGGGCTGGACTGCAGCGAAGACTCAACCTTCATTTGACCAGGTTGGAAGTGGGCACCACATCACGAAAGAAAATTGAACGAGTTGCAAAACTGCTGTATAGCCCCATAGTTTACTTCATCAGGTCCCTTTCATATCATGCAGTCTGGACAGAATCATTTGGTGGATAATAAGTTTTGGGTACGGGAGGATTCATGTCTGTTTTATTTTTAATTTTTTATTCTTTCCCAAACAGACTAGCACCAATGCTGCGCTATAAAAGGAGATTAATCAGATTAGATCATTTGCAATTCTAAACTGTGTGGAAAAGTTAAAGAAGATAAATGCACTTTGCATATCTGTGATCCGCGCTGCTTGTGTGGAACTCTCTAAAGCCCTACGTGGGCGTCTACATTGTGTGTATGTATTTGTTTCAGTGCCACACCTGGCCCGTGTGTCTGAGCGGGGCAGGGCTGTAATTAGAAGAGCAAACGACCCTGATTAACCCCTGACCCCTGCAGATTGGGGTCATGGTCAGCGACGGGCGAGATTAAAGAGAGGGAATGAATCGGCTGGGGGAGGATGCGATATCTGAGCTTTTGTGCGTTTTTTGCTTTCTTCCTTTAAGGAGAAGGCTCCTGTTAAGCACCATGACCTTCGCATGTCCCTGTAAGGGAGCCAGGAGCCTCCTTAAACCGCTGTCTCTCCCTATTCAGCACCAGCTTCCTGAATAATGGTAAAGAACTGCTTTCTCTCCTTCGCGTTCCTCGTTCCTCTCTCTCTTTCTCTCTCTCTCTCTTTCAACATAAAGAAGATGCGCAGTGAAAGGCCTCCTGATACCGCCTCGTATCTGCTCCTTCCCTGCGCCGGGGTTGGCGAGATGAAAAGGGAGGAAAAAGTGGCGTGTCGTTTTGCGCTTGTAAATAAGCTGCTTATATGAGTGTGACCGAGAGCGGCGCGGGGGCTACAGAGGCACGCCGCGTGGTAACTTGATCCGGGGCGGAATAAATAGTGGTAGAACAAGCCGGCTGACCTTTGCATTGATTCCGGGGGTTGGTGGAGAAGCGGATCTGAGAGGCGAGGACACTCACATTGACACACTCCGCATCTCAGCTTTGCATCAGCCGATCACATGCCAGCGGGGTGAGCAAAGCTCGGCCCTAAGCGCCTCATGTCTGTGTTTGTGTGCCTTAAGATCTTATGGCTTCACCTCACCAGCCTTGCCAGCTCAATTCCTTTTTTTTGTTTGCTCCAACATTCTGGGTTTGTACAACACCTGTATCTGTCAAGTTGTGATGTGAATATTATATAAAATATTCAGTCAGATATTTCAAAATTGTATATGAATAAGGGTATTTATAGTGTTTTATTATAGTATTAACATAGTATTTTATAGAGATGGAAGGATCGATCGGCTATATATCGGTATCGGCCGATTTTTAATCAAAATATGTGATCGGCTGATAATTCTCCAATTTAGCCGATCCCGAGAGCTGAATGATGGTGTTAAACAAATTAGCCTAATTTCTGTATTTCCAGCTAGCATTTCATCCAGGAAGAGGAGCCCTCTGGCCAACTCCCTGCAATTCCTATTTGAACCACTAGGTGGAAATACACACCCTTTCATTTTCGCAGCTGAATACAGTGAGTTTCAGCAAACAGCAGAGCTAGCACGCACAGTTAGCACAAAACAAACAACCCAGAACACCATACAGACCAGATCTGACCGGTACAAACAGAACAGCAGCAATAATTCAAGAACTACATTTAATGATTACAGATTGACGTTTAAAATAATCAGAGTCTGCGTTTAATGACTGCAATTTTTACTATTAGCTTTTTTTTGCATTGTATTGCATTGGCTTCATAACTCTTGATTACTCCTTCAGAACTATAAAAAAATATGCATTTGTGGAGTCCTGCTGGTTTGGATTCGTGTTTCCTTCCTTCAAATGATGCCCAGAAAAGTGAATGAGAATAGCGCCCCCTTATGGAGGAACTACAGTCTGCTAAAAGTGTGTGTGTGTGTGTGTGAGTTACACGTTCAGGTCCAATGACACAGCTTATGTGCTTTTCTACACACTATACACACTTTACATGTGTGTATGCATTAGCATTTCCAATCTTCTTAGGAAACAAAGAAAGTGTTTCAGTTGGCACATGTTTGCATAGCCCATAACCTTGGCTACAGGTGGCCTGCGGTGCCATTGTGGAAATTGCTATTAACTGAGCAGGCTGATAATGACAGTCTTTTACACAGTCATTAGCATAATCTGTTTTAATTGCCTAATAAAGAAAAACAGCAATAGCACAGCGGGAATATCACTCTCAAATACTGTACATAACCAAGCAACCAGTGCGCGAGTGTGTGTGTATGTGTGTGTGTGTGTGACCTGGCACAGGGACAGCGCAGCACCATGAGGGCAGTCATTTTGAGCTTAGTGAGCTTATTGGTCACTCTCAGGTGCCTTCTTACGCTCTGCCAACGTTAAGTCTACAGCAGCCACTCATTACCACAGCAGGGCACATATCACGCTAAACTAACACCAGAGCTGGTGCTGAGTGGGGTGGCTCCTGCCAGGGGGCTACACTCAGGCAATAATTGTTTCTGGACCATAAGAAATTTTATCAATGCTCATACTAAGACAACTTCTAGAGCAGTTCAGTTCAGACTCAGCTAACGATTATACACTGAATGCACGAGGAGGTCTATGATTATGGATATGGATTAGACCTACTTCATAGGTGGACAGAATATAGGACCGTGGTTCTAATCTATATCCAGTAATATAGACTAATTTCATGCATTCAATAAGCGAGAGAGTGAGAGAATAAAGGAGGGAGGAAAAGTGGTGCAGGATAACAGCACTGACTATCAGTTCATTACTGAGTCCTAACTGAACTGATCATCCTTCTCAGTTCTATATACAATCAGTCTTTAAAGATAAGAAGTCTTTGGATTATGAATTAAGAAAGGGAAGCAAAAACATAATAACACTTCCTGTATTCACAACGCTGTATAAGTGTATTTATAAAGCATCATACATAGTGTTTTAATGCCTGGCACAAGTGTGTATTGTTGTTTTTAGGTAGTTATAATTACATGCACAACATTTCATAAAGCAAGAGTATATGACTTTATACTGTTAGGCTTCATAACTGATTATAATATCTTTAGAAAACTGTTAATATGAATTTGGTACGTTGCCCCAGCCCTAATGATGAGTTCATTGTTGTGAATAGGGTCACTCTGGACTGAGTTTTTTACACTCTCTAGCCTTTTTTCTGGTTAGCTTCCCTCACAAGTGCTTTTCTTATAGCCACACAGCTGTTTAGTTCCAGTCCTGTGAGTGTGTTGTCTTTACACTGTGCTTGAGGATAAGCGGTTACTGCGAAGCATAGTCTTGAGTTCTACTGTTCAGTGTTTTAGTGATCTCCAATCATGGTCTACAGACGCGGGGGCGCGTTTCTATTAATATTTTTGCGCTAACGTGGCGCAGAAATAAAGTTTAAACATTTCCTGAATCAACAGAGTCCGTCCTTGCATTACACCCAATCCTGAGTCTGTACCTCACTCACGTCTGAAGTTATGAGTCTATAAATAAAAATCAACCAAGTCAGCCTCTCTTGTCTGATTGGTGGATGCTCTGTTTCGTGTGAAGCTGACCAATGGGCTTTCATAAAATCACTAATGACCCGCCCACACATCAAATCTATCAATATTCATCAGAGAGAGACGTACCGGGAGCGAACAGTTCACAGCTGCTGAAGCTGCAGCAGCGCTACTGAGAAGCAGTGATGAAGATAGCAGTGCATCAGAGCCTGAGACTGTGAATCATATGATGAGGAAGAATATAAAAACAATGGGATCCGTTTGAAGATCGCTAAGTGTATTTATAAAAACTTATTTTATGATGTGAGCTAGCTAGCAGGCTAAAGGGTGTCCCTGTATGTGAGGATTTGATTTGTGAGCGCCATCTAGCTGGGTAGCTAGTTAGGTTACAACAGTCATGATCTAATTGATTCGTGTCCCATAGTAAATGCTTACTTTGCTATTTAAAAGTTCATTTTCTGCACATTAGTAAATGTTTACTGTATAAATGTAGTTTTCTTTATTAAAGCTTGACTTACAAATAGCAATACAGTTTATGACCACTGATGGAGACAGTAAACATTTACTAATGTATTTCTTCATGTTTATGTCCAAGTTTATGGCTGTTGGCTGTTGTATCAAGTAGAGTGGCAACATTCTACTCAATAAACGTTTTTACAGAATTTAATTCACATTTGTACACTATTTTATTCATACATTCAACTATTTATGTGAAGCTAAGACTCCATTTCAAGCACCAAAACAGTTTGTCCACATAAGTAAAACACATTTTTTACAAGATATATGAAGAATTTTAAAATTGGACTTGAAAAATTGGAAGTTTGTGGGTATTATGTTACATGCAAGTGTCTTTAAAGTATATATTCAAAAATCGAGATGATGCCCTTAGACCCCAAAGGGTTAAATAATTTGACCCTTCTGAAATGCAGTAAACTTTCCCACAACCATGGAATGTGTTTTCCCACATGGGGGTGTAAGAAATGATATGCCAGCATTAAAACAACCTCCTTATATCTACACTTACTGTCCATTTCATTCATTGGTGCACCTTGTAGTTCTACACTGTAGTCCATCTGTTTCTCTGTATACTTTGTTGCCCTGAGCAGGTATAATATGGGTGGTGAATCATTCTCAGCACTGCAGGGACACTGACGTGATGGTGACGTGTTGGTTTATGTTGTGTTGGTATGAGTGGATCAGACACAGCCATCATGACAGAAGGCATGCCTTGCTTTAGTTGATGGTGGTCCGCTGAAGGCCTGTCTTTTCTACTGCTGTGTTGGTTTTCCTACCAGAAGGTGGTCCTCTCAGTAATCGACAGTGTAGCTATAAATCACATCACACAAACATACAGGACGCCTTTGAAGTCAGTGCTGAAGAATTGAATTTCTTTTTTTTGCTTTTCTCCATCAAACACATACACTCCATCTCTCTCTCTCTCTCTCTCTCTCTCACTTTTCTCTCACCCTTTCCCTTCCTCTCAGTCCTCTTCACTCTCTGCGGTTCCCCTCTTTCTCATTCTCTCTCTCTCTCTCTTTCCTATTTCTCCTTTGAAACACACGTTGGCTCTATTTCTATGACCTTACAGTCCGATTGACTTCACAGACAGGTGAGTAGCTCCGGTAGAATGAGAGAGTGTGTGCAGACGGACGGGTGAATGGAGGCGGGCGGCATGTATAGACAGGTGCACAGCTCAGGCAGAAGGAGACAGCATGTAGCTCGGCATTAGCATGCACCCAGCGCAAGTGACCGCTAGGCTGGGAGCGCTATTGTCTGTCTGTACAGCTGTAGTGTCCAGCGCAGGCCGGTAGCTGTCAGCCAGCCAGCGTGTTGCTGAGAGCTGCTGTCGAGGAGCTTTCGGACGCTGCTTCCGCTTTCTCAGCCTGCCGGACAGCTCAGAGCAAACCTTCATCCATCTTCCTCTCGGCCGTCCGCCCGGGCAGTTGTTTTTAAGCAAGTGCTCACGCCAAGAGGAAGCCTAGTTGAGCACGTCAGCGTACGCACACACACGTGCACGTGGAAGGCAAACAATACAGACAGTAGTCCATCCGTTTCTCTGCATACATTTGTACCCTCTTTTACCCATATCTCAATGGTCAGGACCACCACAGAGCAGGTATTATTGAGGTGGTGGATCATTCTTAGCACTGCAGTGTGTTAGAGTGTGTTGTGCTGGTACGAGAGGATCAGACACAGCAGTGCAGCTGGAGTTTTTAAACAGCTCAGTGTCAATGCTGGACTGAGCCTACCAACCCATAAATACCTGTGGGCAGTGTCCTTTAACTAGCAAAAAACAACAATATAGGAGTGTCTAACAGAGTGGACAATGAGTGGACAGTGAGTGGACAGAGTGTCCACTCCAGAAGCACTGTTGTGTATGATCCACTCGTACAAGCACAGCACACACTAACACACCCCTCACCACATCAGAGAAACAGTCCCTATATATAATATGTATCATATATTATATATATAAAGTTTCTATTATTAACTATATTGCTCACCAGTTAGATGTGTTTATACGTATAACAATGGAATAAATGCATATAAACACAAATACAGTAAGAAGCTGTAAAAAAAACTGTTATTACCATATTAAATAACTGTTATTACCATATTAAAAAAACTGTTATTACCATATTACCATGTTATTACCATATCTTCTGATTTAATACCATGTAGGACCAGTTAGCTGACCAATCAGCTGCTCCGCTGACACATGTATCACAAACGACTGTTTATGTTTTTTTTTGGATTAATGATCAGATAAATAGTTTTCTATATTTTCTCAAATGGCTTTTAAATAGTAGTACATTCATATACAGTAGTTCATATACATAATAGGATTTAAGGTAACTCTAAACGTAACCTTAAATTTAGGTTGCGTAAGCAAAAAGAAGTGTTTTTAAAAATGAATCATTTTCAGTACTGTGCAATAGTCAAACTGGAGCCTGCATATATTTAATTTCCAGTGAAACTAATTAGTAGGTCTAAGAAAGCTGAAAACATTATAATAGAAAAGTGCACAGATGCTGCAATGACTAAATATAGTAACAGGTTTTCAGTATTTGATGTCTCCACTCTTTGCCCCTATTTTCTTTTTAGGAGTCTTGCATTCAGTTTATTATGGGATATTAATGTTTATTTGGTTGGGAATTGGTTGCTTCTTCTGCTTCACATGGTCCTAGTAATCCTAAATGCATTCAACAATGGTGTCCAGCCCATTGCTCTAAAAATGCCAGGGTTTTCACATTTTCTCCTCTTTATTTTTCTTAGAAGCAGCTTCTTGACAGCTGCACACCATTTCAGACGCATAGCATTGAGTTGCCTTCTCACGGTGGAAGGATGGACAGGAACATCTGTGGGATGTTTTAACTCTGAAACAGGAGTGGAGCTTCATTTTCTCCACGGTTTTCAAAAATAACTCTTTATCTTTAAGCTTTAAATACTCTTTATTATGTTGAGCCTTTCAGTGGTCAACCAGCTCTCACACAGTAGCATTAAATATAGTTTTAAATTTATATTAAAAAAGTATAATCTAAATAGGAAAATCTTCATATTTTCCTTGGACCCTCTTCTTTCTTCTTTGGTAAGTGGACTATCTCAGATCCAGTCTCCACAGAAATATCTCTTGAAAATGAACAACTTGTAATTAACGCTTGTTTTGACTGCAAATTAGATAAATTAAAGGATCTCTGATTTTTGCACAGCACTGCAGCTTTTGCTGGTCGTGATATTGTAGGTTTTGTTCTGTGGTTTGTCTATTTTTGTTCTAAAATATATTAAAACAAGCACAAAAACACACACAGTGACCATATCTTGAATGGGGAAATACAATGAGTTAGAGATCGACCGATACATCGCCCAGCTGATATATCGGGCAGATATTTGCCATTTTTCAATATATTGGTACCGGCCAATATCATTGTTTGGGAGCGCCCGATTTAAAGTTCAGGCACTTTATAGCGAACAATGACATGTTTCTAGTCGAAGATGTGAACCAGAGCGGATGTTTTACTCCTTAGCTCCGGGGCTAAAGCTAACTGCTCTAGTGTAATACACACATTAACACGTTATTGTTACACAGCGAGTCTCACTGGAGCAACTAAAGTCTCCCAGATATTACTCTGCTTCAAGTATTCGTGCTGAACGTAACTTAAGAAAGAGTAAAGAAAACAGAACAGAGCTGCTGTGTTATCATTACAGCACATGAGCGTCTCTCTGTGTATCGCGTCATGCATGCTGATTCTCTCTCTCACGTATATAAAAAAAATATTTTTTTATGTATATTTTTTTCTTGTTAAGTCAGTGTTCAATAAATGATGTTAAGTTCAGAAATGTTGTGCACTTGTTATTAACGTGACATTTTAGCAGCATATAAAGTGGAAAACTTCTAGATATCGGCCCTAAAAATCAGCCAAAAAAATCAACAGCCATCGGCCATTGCCCATCAGCTGACCCTGACCTCTAAACATCAACATCGGCTATAGAAAAACCCATATTGATCGATCTCTACACTGAGTGCATCATTTCTATGCAGGTTTTATAATCCCTCGGAGGAAGTGTGGAAGTGGAAGTTTGTGTGTGTCTGTGTGTGTATGTGTGTGTGTGTGTGTGTGTGCACATGTGTGTAAAGCCTGGCAGGGATATTTACCCTCCATGTACTGCAAGATTAGTGCCCATGATTAGCATCAGTGGCTAAATCTGGCTTCGCCTGCAGGCTTTTTTCTTACTTTGCATGAACTGGGTTTGAACTTTTCACTGGCAGACAAGCCTCCTAAACCAGTGGATTGAGCATCATTATAACAGCAGAGGCTGATGAGGCTTATTACCTGACGATGCTTATTGCAGAGTTAATTGACAGTGTAGTTGCTGTAAAACATGCTTCACTTTATGCATGTCTTCCAGCTGATTACATGCAATTCATGTGAAAAACAATGCTAATCCGTTTAGTGTGGCATATTGTATAGATATTTCACTCAAAGAGATTGGTCACAGTATGAAAATAGCTAGCGGTTTCAAACAGTCTACGGGTGCAGAGCATTAGCTCACACGTTAGCACTTTTCTGCCGGCTCTGGCGATAAAATACTGAATTTTCTTCCACGTGAGGGGGGGATTATGTGGAGCAGCCGTGCTGGAAGCTGTGTCGTTCTCCAGATTAACCCTGGATCTTTCTGGATGTCTCTCGTCCAGCCTGTCTGTTATGCAACCCAGCGGTCGGCCTAGCCCTTGTCTGCCGCGGCTTTTCTTTTTTTAACGTTCAGTCAGCCACAGGGTCATTATGTGTAAGAGAGAGAGAGAGTGTGTATGTGTTGGTTTAGGCGCTACTGTACCTGCAGTATTTTGGCGATGGGGAAAATCACAGGCCTGAGAGGAGCTCTTGAGCCGCTTTGATTACAGTGATCTGAGCCAGAGGAAAATGGCGGGTTTCGCCCTTGCCGTGTTGTCGGAAGAAGTGAGTTTCGTGGTTAAATGCGCCCCACAGATGCTGATTGCTCGATTGCTCTCCTGTGGAATAAGGGTGGGGCTTTATATTGGGGGAAGTGAAGGAGAGTGTTCACTCTATTAATTCACTACTAAATATACATTATTTTCTTCTTTCCCCAAAACTTAGATGATCATCATCTTTGGCATCGTCGTGCAAATTGCATGGTTATCACATCACAAACCTACTTCTAAGGGTTTCAAGTAGTTGAGTGACCTCAGTTTTTATATATAACAGCTCGTTGCTGGTTACTAACCTGGCTCAATGGGTCATTGCTTAATTTCTATATATGGACTGAATAGACTGGGACGTGAACAGTACATTTAAAAAACTTAGCAATGTTGACCAAACTTTTTAATCACCTGATCCACGCCCCCCCCCCCACATTCCCATTACAACTTAAGCCTTACTCTCCTCTTTAGCTCATACTGACTCATTCCATTCCCATCACCACATATGTCTAACCTAATTTTCTGCACCTGCTGCCCCTCACCCTTTACTATACCCAACATACCCCTCACCTTGTTCTGACTCACCTTGTTCCCCTCATATCATCCCATATTTCCTGTACCCCAAAGCCCAACCCATTCCTGTCACCCCATATCCCTCAGCTTGTTCCCTGCAAACCATTCTCCCTTCGGCTTTCCACCTCATCCCCTTCCTCTCACCCACTTCCCATCACCCCATTACCCCTCACCCTATCACACTGTTCCCTTCACCCTGTTCCCCTCACCTTATGCCAACTCACTCTATTCAACTATCATGCTGTATTCCTTACATCATTCCCTGCCTCCCAGCTCTAACCCCATTTCCTTTACCCCCTATTCTTCACCTCATTCCCTGCACCCCATCCCTCTCATCTCGTTCCCCTAATTTCATATAATGTCCACCTATTCTCCTAATCCCATTCCCTTTACTACATACCCTTCATACTAGACAACCCTGTAGGCCCTCACTGTGTGCCAACCTACTCCATTCCTCCCACACTGTGCTGACTCTCCCGGGACCCTGTACACCTTACAAATTCACCCTGATGCCCCTCACGTCATACCAAATAACCCCATTTGCCCTCAAACTGTACCCTTTAGTCTATACTCCTCAGCTCAGTGTGTTTGTTTATGTGCATTCATGTATGTTTGTGTGAATCTCTGAGTGAAAGAGATGCAGGTGTGACTGTAGACTCTCCAAGTTCTGGCAGGATGACACGGCTGCTCTCTCCTTGATGGCTGAGATTTTTGCGAGTTTGTCGGTGTGTATATGTGTGTGTGTGTGTGAGTGTGAGCGAGTGTGTGTGGGTGTATGCTTGGCCTAAGGTATATGCAGAGAGCTGATGAGATTGGACAGCTGTCTGAGATAGTTTATGGGGTTAAACATGAATCCAGAGATGTGAGCCAGACAGTGCGAGGGCAGCCGCTCAAGCTAAAGCTGCGGAAAATAAATTGAGGTGGACCGTGGCACTGCCTCTGCTAAAATCCTGCACTGTGTGCATTTTGTGACTAAGCAGCAGGCTCATTATTTTAGTAATGGTGCTTGTTAGGAAGAATAATTGCTTTTCTTAAATATAGACTAGAAAAATAGCAGAACTCCTCCAAACCATTGATCCATTGCTGTTTATTTGTGCAGAGCAAAGGGTTTCCTTAATTACTCATACTTTTATTTAGTGGGTAAAGATGTAAGGCAGTGAAAAGTATTCGTTTTGTGAATCAGAGATGTTCAGAGAGGCCACAAAAAGCCCTCAGAGTCAGATTGTTTTCTAAAATGGACCATCATTTTGAGAGTGGAAACGAGTTTTAAGCCATAAATTTCCAAGAGGGCTGCTCTTCTCCTCTTATTTTATATATATACAGTACTATGTACAAGTTTTGAGCACTTATTCTTTTGTTATCATCTAATATCTGTATTCAATATTGCTGGTAAAGGAATGAAATAAATTCATACAATGTCTGGGGAGTCCAGGAGAAATCTGGAACTAAACTTTGTTCTTTAAACTGGAGCTTATAATTTCATCTGCTTTCAAAATAAAAATATCTTTTATATCTCCTACTCTTTGTGTTGTATTATATTCTTATTAACATCTGTTCTTATTATATATGATGTTCTTACTGGTGAAAACACTCATTACTAAGATAAAGGGTTTTAAATAATGAGATTAGGTGTCATATGCGTTAATTGGTCATAAAATGTGATCTGATCTACATCTAAGTCCCAAGTATAGACAAACTCAATGTGCTTAACCTAACACCACGCAAACAATTATACTATTTTATGTCTGTAAGTGAACCCTTATGCTAATAACTTCAACAAAAACTAATTAGAGTCAGGAGTTAGCAAACATAGAGTCCAATCAATGAAACGAGACTGAAGCGAGGTGTGGAGATACTTTGACCCAAACTTTTGAGTTTACTCAAGGCCTAGACCTCTTGCCATCATCGAGGGGGAAAAGGAAGTCTCAAGGTATAAGGTATCATGTCAGGGTGGCTGTCCGCCAGCTGAAGCTCAGTAGAAGTTGGGTGATGCAGCAGGATAATGCAGGATAACTTCCTAAACATGGAAGTAAATCTACAGAATGGCTTCAAAAAAAGAAAATCCGGCTTCTGGAGTGGCCCAGTCAGAGTCCAGACCTGAATCCAATAGAGATGCTGTTGAATGACCTCAAGAGAGCTGTTCACACCAGACACTCTAAGAGTATGGCTAAGCTGAAGCAGTTCTGTGAGGAAGAATGGTCTAAAATTCCTTCTGAATGTTGTGCAGGTCTGTGATCAGCAGCTACCGGAAATGCTTGTTGTAGGTTATTGCTGCTGAAGGACCAGTTATGAAATCCAAGGGTTCGCTTACTTTTTCCACCATCACTGTGAATGTTTAATGGATGTGTCTAATACAGATCTGAAATATTATAATTGTTTGTGTGGTGCTAGGTTAAGCACATTGTGCATTGTGTTGGTCTGTACTTGGGACTTAGATGTAGATCAGATCACATTTTATGACCAATTAATGCAGAAAACCAGGTAATTTCAAAGGCCTTACATATATTTTCTTGCCACTACATTATAGACTAATATCCCCTATTCTAGTGTATAGGAGTGTTTATTGAGGGTGTTTATAGACTAATATCTCCTATTCTAGTGTATAGGAGTGTTTATTGAGGGTGTTTATAGACTAATATCTCCTATTCTAGTGTACAGGAGTGTTTATTGAAGGTGTTTATAGTCTAATATCTCCTATTCTAGTGTATAGGAGTGTTTATTGAGGGTGTTTATAGACTAATATCTCCTATTCTAGTGTATAGGAGTGTTTATTGGGGGGTGTTTATAGACTAATATCTCCTATTCTAGTGTACAGGAGTGTTTATTGAGGGTGTTTATAGACTAATATCCCCCTATTCTAATGTACAGGAGTGTTTATTGAGGGTGTTTATAGACTAATATCTCCTATTCTAGTGTATAGTAGTGTTTATTAAGGGTGTTTATAGACTAATATCTCCTATTCTAGTGTACAGGAGTGTTTATTGGGGTGTTTATAGACTAATATCCCCCTATTCTAGTGTATAGGAGTGTTTATTGAGGGTGTTTATAGACTAATATATCCTGTTCTAGTGTATAGGAGTGTTTATTGAGGGTGTTTATAGACTAATATCTCCTATTCTAGTGTACATGAGTGTTTATTGAGGGTGTTTATAGACTAATATATCATGTTCTAGTGTATAGGAGTGTTTATTGAGGGTGTTTATAGACTAATATATCCTTTTCTAGTGTATAGGAGTGTTTATTGAGGGTGTTTATAGACTAATATATCCTGTTCTAGTGTATAGGAGTGTTTATTGAGGGTGTTTATAGACTAATATCTCCTATTCTAGTGTACATGAGTGTTTATTGAGGGTGTTTATAGACTAATATATCATATTGTAGTGTATAGGCGTGTTTATAGACAAATATATCCTATTCTAGTGTATAGGAGTGTTTATATAAATATATATATATATATATATATATATATATATATATATATATATATATATATATATATATATATAAATATATATATATATATATATATATACCAGTTTTGAACAATTGGTGTATATGATGAATAACCTCAGGACATGCTCCAAAATTGCTTGGAAAAAAAATCTGGTTACATTAATTCGAAGTAAATAATGTTTTTTCGTTCTCCACCAAAGTTAACATTTTGGAGATACAAAGGCTTTTACCGACATCCGCAGTTTAATATGTACATATTTATATTTTAGTCTGTGTACACTTTTAAATATGTATATGTAAAGGCATGCTCGGCAATGAAAAGATCCATCTGTGCGTCTGCGTTTCGCTGCTGTCTTTTGTCCAAATTGGACGTCTATGATGGCGTGCCAGTAGTTTCATTTGGGAGCTGATGTTTTCATTTAATTTCTTTGTAATTTGCCAACAGCACGCACAACAAAACAAATGTACCATGCAAGCTGGCACTGCTTGTTAGTACATTTCTGGCTTGATGGAGTTTTTGTTTGTCTTGCTTTCATTTCTTTCAGTTTTTTTAATTGTAACCACGTCAGGGCAGTGGTAGCATCTCGTCATCCAGAGCAGGTGCAGAACATAATACAGTTCACACCTTGCTGTTCTGATGAATATCACACGTCGGGACCCCTCCCCGATACACACAAGCACTCACATGCGTACACACTTCGGCTCCTCCCAGGCTCCTCGTTCCCATGGTTGCTGTGGCAACCACATCTGCTGGAAAAGCACTTAAAAAAAGAAAAAAGAAAAACAAGACTCGAGGCAATGAAATATCACAGACGTTCTCATGTAAAAACACAAAGAACACATTTCTTCTCTCTCTCCATCTCTCTCTGTCTCCATCACTCTCTCTCTCTCTCTATGTTGGATAGAGTTAGATATGATCAGAGTGCCTTGAGTCATGAAAGAGAAGGCTTGATTAGAATGCTGAGGCAGGATACGGAGCTGGGAGTTATCTATAGAGTGGCCCAGGAGAGGCTGACGTTTCCTTTTTGCTTCTGCACGCACCCGTTAATCCCCCACGATCTTGAGCATCTTCCATATTCACATTCCCCTGCTGAAACAACAGCGAGCACGTCGGCCAGCGCTGAGCCCACGCTGACGAGGAGTGACTCAGTAGGTACGCCACTTCGCTGCAGCAAGCGTTCACAGCCCTGTCAAGGTACATAAGCAGTTGAGGCAAATTTCTATGGTTCAATTGTGTACAGTCACTCTGACGCATTCAGAAGACACTGTTATCAACAACGACTTCAGCTTGATCATTTAGGTAGGCCAAGGTAGTGTTTGGAGGATATACACTGATCAGCTATAACATTCAAACCACCTCCTTATAGCTACACACACTGTCTACAGATAGCTAATCTGTTGCTGCACTTGTTGTGTCGTCATCCTCTAGTCCCTCATCAGTGGTCACAGGACGCTGCTGTGTCTGATCCACTCACATCAACACAACACACGCTAACACACCACCACCATGTCAGTGCTGAGAATGATCCACCACCCAAATAGTACCTGCCCTGTGGAGGTCCTGTTGGGAGCCCTAACCATTAAAGAACAGGGTGAACGGGGATAAACAGATGGACTACAGACTATAAGTGTAGAACTACAAAGTTCTCCTAGATGGTAAGTGGAGCTGATAAAGCAGACAGTGTGTGTAGATATAAGGAGGTGGTTTGAATGTTATAGCTGATCAGTGTATATCCTCCAAACACTACCTTCGCCTACCTCTGTGAAATGATCAAGCTCAAGTCGTTGTTGATAACAGTGTCTTCTGAATGCATCTGAGTGACTGTACACAATTGAACCATAGAAATTTGCCTCAACTGCTTATGTACCTTGAAAAAAAAATAAGGAAATGAAGAAACATTAGTATGGCTGAAACATTAAGATGCATTTGTAATTTGAAAGGCTCATGAATTCACTACCCAACATATCAAATGCTTAATAGCTCAGCCTACTCCCCTTGTAATAAAAAAGCTAGAAGCTATCAGGTCATTATCATCTAATAAGGGCTTAATAATAAACATACCCATCCAAAAGATTGTGATGTACAATGTTTAAGTAAAAGCACTCCTGAAAATCCTTAATTTACCAGTTAATTGGCAGCCACTAGCTTAATAATGCTATAGTGGGCCTATTATGATGCCCCATACTAATTATATTTTATTAATGATGTGCATATATATATAAAACCAGTATATTCAATGCATTACTTTAGTCAGTGCGGTACATCAGTCACACACAGGGTCAGAGCTGGATAATTAGTCAGTCAAATGGAGCAAAAAGTTGATATTTGTCCCCACATTTAAGCTGAGAAAACACTGAATAATGAGAATGTCTTTTTTTCATTGCTGGCTGACTAATTACTCCACCCTTGTGTGACATAATAGGCAAGAAAGTGCCACTGAGTGAATAAGCTGTGTTATCTGTCCCTGTGACCTGTCTTCACCTAGAAATGTGTCCATTTATACCAACTGCTGTAACAGATGAGAATTACTGTGCACATTTCATTGTTTCCTATATTATGGACAAACTATGACAATGCTCATACTGTTATGGAGAGAGGTCTGGAGCATGTCAATAATAGCTACAGAGTTGGTGTTTGTGATGCTGGTGGTTTATGATGCATCAAAAATGAAATGTTGCATGGAACGTTGATGGTCATTGCATTGTTTGTGCAACTGTCTGATTGCCTAGAAATTATGTTGCAGGAAACTCATAGCATGCAACTAGTGTGCAAGGTTCATTCTCTGCACTGCAGTGACACTGACATGGTGGTGGTGTGTTAGCGTGTGTTGTGTTGGTGTGAGTGGATCACACACACCAGTGCTGCTGGATGTTTTAAACACCTTAATGTCACTGCTGGACTGAGAACAGTCCACCAACCAGCAACATCCAGCGGCGTCCTGTGACCACTGATGAGGGACTAGAGGATGACAACACAACAAGTGCAGCAACAGATTAGCTATCATCTCTAACTTTACATCTACAAGATCGATAAACAAGGTAGGAGTGTCTACTAGAGTGGACACAGCGTTTAAAATCTCCAGCAGCACTGCTGTGTCTGATCCACTCGTACCGGCACAACACACACTATCAGCACATCATTAAAGAACAGGACAACAAAATGCACAATGTCTGTAGATGTGTAAAAGTACCTGGAAATTATGTTGCAGGCAACTTATAGCATGCAACTAGTGTTTAAGGTTCACTGTGTAAAGGCAGTCTTATGCTGACGACCAATCCTAGAAAATGACCTTGCATGACTTTATAGCTCTTCAGGGAATGGAGTCGATCATGTCTTGTTCTTTGTCCTCCTGGGTAGTGTCTTCAACTGGAAAGTCACTATTATGTAGTGTCTCATTGGGTTCAATGCTGTTTTTTCCAGTGTCCTGCAAAGCCTGTCCATCCTCACAGTAGTTGCTATGAAAGGATGCATTCGTGAGTAAAGTATGGTGGATAAATTGACACACAATAAATTTTTACTAACTGTATGAGGGTTTTAGCTCTCATATTGTCAGGACTCCAATCCACTTCATGATATTTACTTCTTCACACTGAATGCAGCTGACTGAATGACTGAGGTCAATGGGGTCAGAGAGATCACGTAGGCCACATAATCCAAATCTCAGAGGACTCTTAAGAGTAGAGGGGTCACTGTCAGTTTAGATAATTCGGAGGTCATTCTTTGTGACATGCCTGGCATCTTCTCCAGGGACTTTCCAGGTGTTAACTTGTAACACAACAAGCAAGGCCTAAAGCATGTAAGGGACAGGCACTTCCTTTTCAGTAGAACATCTGCCAGTGTGGTCATGTTTGACATCACTGATAAAAGAAAGTGTGATAGGAAAAGAGAAAGGAGGGTGACATGAGGGAAAGGTGGTGTGTCCATTCTGCAGACCTAGTCATTTTAGGGCTTACTGTCGAGCCGGTGGACTAACCTACATACAGGCACACATACGCTTTGTGTGTGCTCCACAGGGGGCAGCATGTTGCAGTGTGCTCAGAACAGGGCACCCCTCAGATTATGGCCCTTGGGCCACTTCATACAGTGGGTAGTTATTTTTCTGCAGTCATTTTCTAGGCTATGATTTTAGCTCCAAGCAAAGCCCTTCACCTCCTCCGCCTGCACATTCAACACTTCTAGCTTTGTTTCTCTGTCATCTTGTAATGCCTATTCAGTATTCCTGTATACTTTTGCAAACAGTGTTAAAGTATATGTCTCGTTTACAGTGTTTAGAGTATGTCATTTGAGATCAAGTGCTAGATACACAACAACACCCCAGCATGTTAAAGCACAGCTCTGATGTCACCCACCAGGAGCTGATCTCAGGACTGCTGAAATGACTGAAGTCAATTACATGTATTGTGTATCCATCCATCCATCCATCCATCCATCCATCCATCCATCCATCCATCCATCCATCCATCCATTATCTGCTGTTTAATCCCAGCGTTATCGGCGAAGGCAGGGTACACCATGGACAGTTCACCAGTCCATCGCATGGCCAACACTCACTCATGCATGCACTCACACCTATGGGCAATTTAGAGTGACCAGTCAACCTATCACGCATGTCTTTGAACATGTGGGAGGAAACCAGAGTACCCGGAGGAAACCCACTTAAGCACAGGGAGATCATACACACTCCACACAGAACGGCTCGGACGGGGAATCTAACCCGGGTCATCTTGCTGTGAGGCTAAAGAAATGGGCAACACTTTATAATAATTTTAAATAATAAACCGTTAACTCAGCATTAACAACTGTGAACAAATAATTAGTTAATCCGAATTTGTAACAGGGTTTATTCACAAATGAAATACATATGTATTAGTATTTAGGTTCAAAAAGATTGAACACCTCTCTAATATGTCAGTAAATGTTTAGAATATAAAGCACATCTTGATGTATTAGTGATTAATAAACTCTCATTAGTCAACAAATAATAATTTAAAAAGCTGCAGACCTGACACTATGTAGTAATTACCAACCATAACAACATCTTAAGTGTTTATTGTGAATTATTGTGTAGTAATTCCTGATATTCTCATAAAACACCGCTAATTATATTCTACCACATGAAATGGTAGATGAAATAAAGCTTAAAGAATTAAAGCTTAATGAATTAAAGCCTAATGTGCCATGAATTATCTGTTTAGAAATGTTTTATTTGCATTTTACTCTGCAAATAACGTCATCTTAATAAACATATGATCAGTACATGTTCCTGTACCTATGTTGTTATCACATATACAGTACATATACATATATACATTCTAAGCTTTTGTTACTATTAGAAAGTGATATATAAATATCAGTGCATGTGATAATTGTCAAGCAAGTAAGCATTTGCCTCCGGGTACTCCTCCCACAGTCCTAACACATGCATGTTAGGTTGATTGGTCACTCTAAATTGTCCGTAGGTGTGAGTGTGAGTGTGTGTTGGCCTTGCGATGGACTGGCGACCTGTCCGTGGTGTGGCCCACCTTCTCCTGATGACGCTGGGTTTGGCTCTAGCGTATGGTAAGGGATGGATGGATGAAAACAAGGATCCTCAAAAACAAACAAACTGGAAACTATTAAACAATTAAAGCAAGCAGTGTGCATGTTATAAACATACATTAATATTATATCTAGCTGGTGTAATGCATTATTAATATATCTAATATGTTATGGCTGCTTTGACTGGAAAGGTGGTCTATGCCTTCATGAGACTGAAGATTAAAAGTGTGGAACCGGCCACTGTTCCTTGGAATTTAATGGCCTAAACCCGATATAAAGTCACATCCGGCGGTCAGAGAGCGTACTGTATCTGCTCATCGACACCGTCCTTATCCACAGGAGTGTCACAGCCTTCCCCAGTTTGCCTTCCTGGTGCCAGAGATAGCCCTCGACGTCTGAGAGAGGGGAGGGAACTGGGACTGACACCATTAAAGAGAAGCCTAATAGATGTAGTCATAGGCCCGTGAAGGGAGGAGAAAGGTCAGGGAAGGATGTCGCTGGATGAGAGAGACAGAGAGAGAGCGAGAAAGAGAGAGAGCACGAAACAGGCAGACAAAGAGAGGGCGGGTGCAAGTGAGGAAGAGAGAATCTGAAAAGGCCACATCAACTGTGTGAGTACGGAATGAGGAGGTCCTGCTGTGTCATTCTCCCAGCATGCCGCAGCGAGGGCCCAGGGTGACAGCTTAATTATCTGTCTCCGCCAATCAGAGCGCGGCTCGGCTAACCTCTCCCAAAACATCCAACCGGGCGGAGCGTGGAGGGGGTACAGGCAGCGCTGATGAGAGACGGAGCCGGGAGAAGCCTCCGAAACACTTTCCTGCCTTTCTTTTCTGACGTTTGCTGACAAACAGTGATGAATTGGCCACTCGGAGGCCCTACCACCTACAGTAATTGTTCCACCTTTCGCTCTCTCTTCCTTCAGAGGCTCCGCTGATTGCTTTGTGGCCAAACAACACCATTTTCATCCTTGAGAAGGAAAAACCTCAGGGCCAATGCTTCACATGGAGGACAGTGATAACACGGAGGCTCGCTACAGCTCCTCTCCGCTGATACACATGCCCAGCTATGCAGTAAAGTAGGCCATTATAGGCAAGTGTAGGAGACAGGATAGTGAGGAAAGGAAACTCAAAGCACTGAAAGGGGGTTGTTTGAGTAAGTGGAAAAAAATGGTGTCTTTGACTGAATACAGAGCATGACATAATTAACAGACATTCATACAATCATTCATTGTTTCATTAATTATTCTGTGTCTGAAAGCTAAAGAGAAAATGTCAGACACTTCAAACAAAAAAACTCTCGAGGAAGTAATAAACAGTGAAACATATAAATCCTCAAAAGCCATCCACACATTGTGGATGTCCAAAGAAAAAAAACGTATAGCTTCATTTTTGCTATTTGTTTTTTTCTACATGGACTTCCATTAAAAGTAAAGACACTATTTTGGATGTTCATGTAGTAAATACATATGTAACTGTTGTAACTTCATCTTTTTGCTGTCAGAATGAAGAGGGAGACCAGTTCAGAGTTTTAAGCTTATTTATTTTGGAATTGCAGAACCGTCTTTACTCTGAGCCTTCACACCCTGATCTGAAGCTGATCAGAAGCTGGTCAGAAGCTGGTCTGCCTGGTTTTAGCTGTCTCTTTATAGGGCCGGCCTTTCATTGCCAAATGGGCTCCTCCTGGCCATGCCGTAAACTTCCTCGGTTCCGGGCTGTCTCTGGGCAAGTTGTTATCTCCTGGGTGGAGTGGTTCTCGAGCCTAGGGGGTCTAAAGACAACATTGCAGGGTCTGGTTCTCGAGCCTAAGATTGCCTGTCATAAAGGCCCCACACTTGCGGGGGACAACAAAACAGGACGTTCTCGCACTCTCCCTGGCCACTTGTCCAATAAGATTAATACAAGCTATAAGTTATATAAAAAAAGATACAACATAACACACTGCCATTGGTCTGCATACTGTTCTAAACTCGTACTGTTATACTGCTCTATGGGTGTGTCTCAAACCCTAGTAAGTGTCTAAGTAGGCTGTCTAGGTAGGCAGCTGTTAAAGTAGGCAGTGTTCTCTCCTCATCTCTCCTCATAAAACAAGAAGAATCCTTGTCAAAATGTTGTACCATCTAAAAGTCCAGCTAGGACATTATAATGGCTTAAATGTCCTTAAATGCTGGAATTTTTCTGTTCCACCTTAAATGGTGCAGCATTTACATTCAGGCGCTGACATTCAGCTCCTTATTTGGCAGCTTCTTCTTCAGTTTTTCTGTCTTAAATGGTGCAGCAGTTCTTATAGCAGCTCAGGCTCAGACCAGAACATAACTGCAGTAGCATTTAAGGTGGAATGGGGAAATTAGAACAATGACCATATTGGAGTCTGTACTGAGGAGGGGGAAAACTCACAAATGAACAAAAATTTAGTTTTGAAGGAGCAGAGAAATCCTGATGGTCATCGTAGGTTCTAGGGATTTTGTTTATATCTTAACCCTTTAACTATTTTCCAAATAGTTGCTTTTGACACATCTGATATCTTTTGATTGCGTATGAATAAGACTTGTATTTTTTTATATTTTAGGTGAATTTATGGGGTTATATTAACAGAAATGGAACATAATATACAAACCTACACTGTAATGAATTTCTGTAAATTTACTGTGGATATACAACAGTATCTCACTGTTTTTTTTATAATAATTGTAAAATACTGTAAATTAATAGTAATGAAATCAGTTGAACAATAACAGCAAATAACTGTAATTTATCAGCGTATACAGTATTTTCTGTCAACCTTTTGAAATATGCACCATCATCCTTTTACAGTCCAGTCTCTATCCATCTCAGTTGTACTGGTGATTGCAGACTAATGTTTGTTTTTAATGATAACCCTTTTTTATTAAACTGTCCAAACTGCTTCTACTCATTTAAGCGACAAAATATAAGCAGTAGGCAGGGCCAGCCTATTTGGCTCAGCTGAGTTTCTTTCACTCTTTCAGCTCATTCAGTCAGTGCAGGAGGTGCTGGGCAGCCTGCATTGTGTCCATTCATAAAATAAAGAAAGATAATCTAAATAGGTTCTTTGACGAGGAGACGCGAGCTGGTGCATTTACAACTGACACATTTGGACTGCAGCTGCGGCTGTCCCCGTGAAACTCAAGAAAAAGGTAGTTGTTAACGTGGCGTCTCCTAATGTTTGCAGCGATATGGTTTTGTCAGTATAATGATTACACTTTTAGGATACAAGATGTTGTTAGTTAGGACTGTTTCATTTAGTAAGTAAATTTAGCAAAGAAACTGTAGCTTGAACTAGTTAGTTAGCTAGGTGGCTGGCTAGTTGGTTAGTACCATAAATACACAGTTATTTTACTGTCATATACTGTAATTCAATTTACAGTACAATACTATAAAAGTACATTACAGTAGATGCACTGTAAAATTACAGTAAAATACTGGCAACAGAGACACCAGTATTTTATTGTAATTTTACAGTGCATCTACTGTAATTTACTTTAACAGTATTCTTAATTTACAGTGATTTATTTACAGTGTATTTGTTCATGTGTATATAATTACTTTTCCTACAGATCACTTTGTTTTCATGAGCTTAGTGCGTATCGATGTGTGTATGTGGAGCTGCAAGTTCCCAAGTTTGAGTCATTTTCAATTCTGAGGTCGAGAGCGTGTTCAAATTCTAATAACAAAATAAGTGACAATAATGTGAACCTAGCGGAACTCAATTGACCCCGCACCTGACCCCTCCCCCATTCTTTACCCTGATTTAATGATCCCAGGTTCATTAAACAGTAGATGAGAGATCCTAAAAAAGAAGCAGGGGGGAGTGACTATGAGGGAGTGACTTGAATATCTAATTCTCATTATTGATTTCAAGTTCAGCAGGCTGGTTCACCGAACCAAGGTAGCAGAAAGATGTCCACTGTCCAGTTACGTACAGACTGCAGCGTATTTCATACTTCAGGAACGTAGAAAATGTACTTGCTCTGCCTGACAGCGTTACAAAGCTAATATGCTTCAGTAAATTCCACGTAGACCTGCTAAATAAATAAAAAACTAGCAGCCTGGCTCACACAGAGGCAGACTGTGCATCTACTTACCACATGACAAACAAGTGAAACAGTGGAACAGGAGCTTATTTGCCAAAAAGCTGGCGATGCCCTTTAAAGAAGGCAGAGCAGCAGGAGCAGCCTTTTCAGTTTCAGCATGCAGAGCAGATCCCCCATACAGAGAGCAACATCTCCACTCCACTGCCCAGACCTTTTCCCCAACACAACCTTTCATGCGCTCCCCAGCCATCCAGAACCGTGCTCCCACACTCGCCCATGTGGATCCATAGCCCAGTCCGCACACACACACACACACACACACACACACACACACACACACACACAGTGTACTCTCAAATGTATCTACATGAAAATAGTGACATTGCCATTGGACTTGTACATTGTGCCTTGTGATATATTAGAAATGCACTGATAAATCTATAATTCAATGGTCAATTATTAAGCATTGTTTTGAGTTAAACTTGATCTATACTTGATTCATCTCTGTCCAATGAAACACAAGCATCTCTAAAATAATACCTTTACAGTAGAGCCCAAAAACATTTTTTACTTTCTATGTAAGTCAATGTAAAGAGACTGTTGTGTTCAAACAATGTAGAAAAATAATAATCAACAAAAATAGAGAGACATTTTTTCTTTGGACAGCAACAAAATATTAAGTATCAAGTATTTCTGTTCCAAATGGGTTAGCTCTGGTGTTTCGATTAATTAATATTATTATATGTTTAAAAACTGGCATCATTTTCACAAACACTGACTGTAGATGGATTACAACAATTGATTTATCAGCACACCCAATGTAAAGCCAACTAGGACATGGATTGGTCAAGACGCTCACAGCATGTGTTGATTGATTAGTGAGCTCATTTGTTTCAACCAAAGGCCAATAACATGATATTGATATTAAATTATATTCTGAGCAGCCAGAAGATGGGGCAAACAATCATTAGTGATTGAACCCTCCTTGACGATAACACTGTCCAACTATCTGCCCCACTATCTGCCCCACTGTCCCAATAAACAGGACGCTACAATGTATTATACTGCCATTTATAGGCATGTTATATACAGTAGTATAACAGTGTTATGTTACCTTCGACACTAACTGGCATGTCAGCTTTGATGCCATGATGTGTAATTATAGTAAACGTAGCTAAAATCAGCATGGCCACTTATTTGCCATGGCATGTTTTAAGTAGCAGGGTTCCAGTGAAAGGTTAGCGACTACTGCCTCAGCCCTCCTGCACAGCATACATAAGGACACCACACAGTTAGAATGAACACTGAACACTAAGCAGCAGCAACGCAGGTGATCATATTATACCTATTCAAACGGTTGCTGATTTCTGGGATACGAGAGGCTCAAGGAGAGGTTTGTCAATATAACACCTGTTGTGAAATGCTTTCGGTGTGAATTACTGCGAAAGGATGCGATAACTTGGTTCACATATATTACAACAGGAAATTTCCCTACTGTCACACATGCGAGTCCATATCCTAAAACATACCCCTCCAAATCCATATCCCCAAACATCCCCAGTCCTCCCCCCCTCCCACTCAGATCCATTCCCCCTACGCATTTGCACTCTGAAACCTCCCAAGATGAGCACACCATGCAAAAACTCAGCGTTCCTCTGATCCCATCCCGGCCCTTGCCTTTTAAAACCACTCGGAACATTCGCTAAAACTGCAGAAAGCGCCTCTGCTGAATATTTCATGCTTTTTCATGTGATGAAATTGCTCCAGTAGTGCAAATCTGGGGCCGAATGAACTCTGTGGATAAATGCACATGTTACGTGGCGGAGGGAAGTCTCCCACTCGTGTCTGCGCCTAACGTTGCTCAGTTATAGGGGAGTAATTATTGCCGGTGCGGAGATGGAAGCGGCCTAGCCCTTAAATTCACAGGCCACCTGAGGCCCGGTGCTTCTGTCCTCTCTCAGCCGCCGTGGCTGTGGAGGGCAGAGAGCTGGGGGAACCATTAAAAATGCATTCTGTAGATGCGCCTGTCCTTCCCGGGGCATCCTGCCGGCTGGCATGCCACAGCCTGATCCGCACAGCTGCCAGCCTCATGAAGCTTTAATGCGTCGTTACATATTGAAGGAAAAAGGCATTAGGGCTCAGGCGAGGTGCAGCTCAGGCAAGCTTTTAGCCCAAAGCTCTCGGGGAGCGGGCTCACCATGCCGGGGCCATGGAGCTGTCACAGTAAGGCATGGTGTTTGTGCATGTGTGCGTACGTGCGTGCGTGTGTGTGTGTGTATGTGTGTTGTTTAATAGGCGCTGATGGGGTGAGAGAACTCTACCCTGTAATCACTGTGATGAGAGGAGGTAATTGTGATAACAGGAGAGAATTGGGCAGCATTAATCACACTTCCACAGTACGAGAGGCTGCACAGAGAGGAGAGGGGAGAGGAGTATGCCTGCCACTCTGTACAAACACACACACACACACACACACACACACACACACACACACATACACAAAAACACAACCTTGCAACCATTAGTTAACAAAGTTAGTTAGGTTAAATATTTGATAGGTCATTGACTTAAAATCAAATGCACTAGCTCACAGTGCACGATAACTGACATTACAGAATTAACAAACACACCCAACCTACACACACACACACACACACACACACACACACACACACACTCACAGAGACAGTGACATTCATGCACAGACACACCTGTAAACTTAACATGTGCAGAGTTGTAAATGTAAAGTAAAGTACTAAGTGCAGCTGTAAAGGACAGTGCAGACTGAATTAAATAGATATAAATATGAAGAACAGAAGAGTCACTGGTTGAGATGGTGGTACAGAGTGTTCTGAGACTCTATCAGATAAAGAAAAGTGCAGTACAAAAAAAGAAGAGTGAGAGAACATCTGGATATGGATGTATGTATGTGGTAGACTGTACAGAGAAAGAAGAGTGAGAGAACATCTGGATATGGATGTATGTATGTAGTATACTATACAAAGAAAGAAGATTAAGAGAACATCTGGATATGGATGTATGTATGTAGTAGACTGTACAGAGAAAGAAGAGTGAGAACATCTGAATATGGATGTATGTATGTAGTAGACTGTACAGAGAAAGAAGAGTGAGAGAACATCTGGATATGGATGTATGTATGTAGTAGACTGTACAGAGAAAGTAGAGTGAGAGAACATCTGGATATGGATGCATGTATGTAGTAGACTGTACAGAGAAAGAAGAGTGAGAGAACATCTGGATATGAATGCATGTATGTAGTAGACTGTACAGAGAAAGAAGAGTGAGAGAACATCTGGATATGGATGTATGTATGTAGTAGAGTGTACAGAGAAAGAAGAGTGAGAGAACATCTGGATATGGATGTATGTATGTGGTAGACTGTACAGATAAAGAAGAGTGAGAGAACATCTGGATATGGATGTATGTATGTAGTAGACTGTACAGAGAAAGAACAGTGAGAGAACATCTGGATATGGATGTATGTATGTGGTAGACTGTACAGAGAAGGAAGAGTGAGAGAACATCTGGATATGGATGTATGTATGTGGTAGACTGTACAGAGAAGGAAGAGTGAGAGAACATCTGGATATGGATGTATGTATGTAGTAGACTGTACAGAGAAGGAAGAGTGAGAGAACATCTGGATATGGATGTATGTATGTGGTAGACTGTACAGAGAAGGAAGAGTGAGAGAACATCTGGATATGGATGTATGTATGTGGTAGACTGTACAGAGAAGGAAGAATGAGAGAACATCTGGATATGGATGTATGTATGTAGTAGACTGTACAGAGAAAGAAGAGTGAGAGAACATCTGGATATGGATGTATGTATGTAGTAGACTGTACAGAGAAAGTAGAGTGAGAGAACATCTGGATATGGATGGATGTATGTAGTAGACTACAGAGAAAGAAGAGTGAGAACATCTGAATATGGATGTATGTATGTAGTAGACTGTACAGAGAAAGAAGAGTGAGAGAACATCTGGATATGGATGTATGTATGTGGTAGACTGTACAGAGAAAGTAGAGTGAGAGAACATCTGGATATGGATGCATGTATGTAGTAGACTGTACAGAGAAAGAAGAGTGAGAGAACATCTGGATATGAATGCATGTATGTAGTAGACTGTACAGAGAAAGAAGAGTGAGAGAACATCTGGATATGGATGTATGTATGTAGTAGAGTGTACAGAGAAAGAAGAGTGAGAGAACATCTGGATATGGATGTATGTATGTAGTAGACTGTACAGATAAAGAAGAGTGAGAGAACATCTGGATATGGATGTATGTATGTAGTAGACTGTACAGAGAAAGAACAGTGAGAGAACATCTGGATATGGATGTATGTATGTAGTAGACTGTACAGAGAAGGAAGAGTGAGAGAACATCTGGATATGGATGTATGTATGTGGTAGACTGTACAGAGAAGGAAGAGTGAGAGAACATCTGGATATGGATGTATCTATGTAGTAGACTGTACAGAGAAGGAAGAGTGAGAGAACATCTGGATATGGATGTATGTATGTGGTAGACTGTACAGAGAAGGAAGAGTGAGAGAACATCTGGATATGGATGTATGTATGTGGTAGACTGTACAGAGAAGGAAGAATGAGAGAACATCTGGATATGGATGTATGTATGTAGTAGACTGTACAGAGAAAGAAGAGTGAGAGAACATCTGGATATGGATGTATGTATGTAGTAGACTGTACAGAGAAAGTAGAGTGAGAGAACATCTGGATATGGATGGATGTATGTAGTAGACTGTACAGAGAAAGAAGAGTGAGAGAACATCTGGATATGGATGTATGTATGTGGTAGACTGTACAGAGAAGGAAGAATGAGAGAACATCTGAATATGGATGTATGTATGTAGTAGACTGTACAGAGAAAGAAGAGTGAGATAACATCTGGATATGGATGTATGTATGTGGTAGACTGTACAGAGAAGGAAGAGTGAGAGAACATCTGGATATGGATGTATGTATGTGGTAGACTGTACAGAGAAGGAAGAGTGAGAGAACATCTGGATATGGATGTATGTATGTGGTAGACTGTATCCAGAATGTATTGTGTGATGTTCAGATGTTCATGAGTGTGATGGCGTGTGGGAAGAAGATTCTCTGTAGTCTGGAGGTCTTGATTCTTAACAGGCTGAAATGCCGACCTGAGGGAAGATACTGGAACAGGTGATGTCCAGGGCGTGATGGATCACGGACAATGTTCTCTGCCCGTTTCCTGGTTCTGGCCATGTGCAGATCTGGTAGGGAGGGTAACTTCACACTGATGGTTCTCTCTGCAGACCTGATGATGTGCTGCAGTCTGTGGGTGTCGTGTCTGGTATGTATGTGATACATGTGGTCAATTTGCTAGAGTTAGAGTTTCGAGGAAGCACAAGGAGCAATACGGGCTATAAAAGAAGATATCACTTGCTGCACGAATAAATCTCCAACTGCAATTGTGGCCTTTGAGATATGCAGTTTGAATATTGATGCTGATGATGAAGAGGGCCGAATAATTTAATGAGTTATCAGTTGAATAGTACTCAATGGAGTAATCAATTATAGTCATTAGGCAAGGCACGTTTGTTTATACGGCAAGTACAAGAGCTTTTATTTGCTCGACAAAACACTTGATTTTTAAAAAAAATATCATATTAATACAGTAAGTGGTGGCTTTATACGTCAGTGTGTTTATTTAACCCTTTCCAAGCTTCTCCTTGTGGAAACAACCCAGTATTATTTACAGTTCTACTTCATTAAGTTGAATCAAGATTGCTGCTGAAGGAACTGAATACATTCATGCAATGTCTCGTGGCATCCAGGAGTTATCTGAACCTGATGAAAACAATAAAAATAAAAAATCAATGTGTTTCTAAGATAGATGCAGATGGATGGATAAAAGTAGAAGGAATCATGGAACACCTGGCAAGTCACTATACATATATTTGACAGCCACAGTAAAAGAAATCCAACTGCACAAGATAATTAAAAAGAACTGAAAAGACTAGACAGAACAAGCTTCAGTGTCAAAGGCACAGAATGCCATTCTCAGCACCGCTAGCTGACCAGATCCTAGTACTCGGACCTGTATTGATTAGTTACATTCATTAGTTGCCTGTGCAACGTGCCCTTGTGCTGTAGAGCTACAAACGACCTAGCACCCACACAGGGAGCAGAAATAACTAGCACTACGAAATGATAAAGAACTGTGGGTTCAAACAGCCAACACATTTCATCCAAAGCCTTACGCAGGCCTCCATAAGAATTAGTTAGCTTTACATTTTCATCCCTGTCTTTTAGAAAATATGTCATACATCCTCGCTTGTCTTGTCAGATTCGCTCTGATGAGTTCCTTTCAGTGCTTTCATTTTTCTGAATAAAAAAAAACGGGGGAAAAAAAAGAAACTGCAGAGACAGAAATTCACTCCGGACCAAACGGCATACTCGCGCTCCCGCCAGCATACATCCTGCTCTGGCGCTTCTGCACCTATGGGCTACGAAACGAAATGCAGCGTCCTCGCAATCCAAAGCAGGCTCGCGGTTAACCTCCCAGGAGCAACATGCCTGCTTTTCATTTTGCAGCAATTCACAGGGAGCTCTCTTTCAGCTTAGGCCAGGTATACAGTGTGTCTGTGTGTGTGCGCATTGGAGGGAGTGAGGGTTTACCTGTGCGTTTGTACAAATTGATTCCTGCTTCGAAAAATACCCCCAGGTTTATGCTTTGGTTTCCAATGCGTCTGCTTGTTCTGGTGAGACAAAACAATGATGAATAACACAAAAGCACTAAAGCAAACAACCTCCGACATGAAACGGCTACTGCACTGAATGGCTGCCTGCTGCAGCGGGTTGCACTAAGACTTGGAGCGAATGGAAGTGATTGGTTTTCACTTTGGCCGGCTGATGGTTGATTCAGATACTAAAATACAGGACGATGAAGGCTGTGATTTTTAGGGTGCACTTTTGTGGAGCTGTGGTGTATATAAGTCAAGTTTGATGGACAATCTGGGGGTATTTTCAGCTTTTTAGATGCTTTTTTTTGCTATTACTGTGTGGCTTTGAACTGTACGGGCAAATATGGCTCAAATAAGTCCTCTTTTAACATGTTTTCTATCTTTTTGTGTCTCTGCAGGTAAGTGTGACTGACTGGAGCTTGCAGGCTGGTGCTGGTGACGTAAAGGCTTGGGTCAAGGATTGCACCCTTGTTGAATGGATCTGCAGCACAAACACCGCTAATGTGGTTGGTCACTCGGCTGCATATGTTGAAGCGTAGTTTATTATAGCAGACCTCGTTCTCTCTCTCTCTCTCTCTCTCTCTCTCTCTCCTCTCTCTCTCTCTCTCATGCTTGGACTGCTTGGGCTATATGATTTATTAGCAGTTGCTGTGCGGTGAGCTGTAATTGGATATTATGTATGCCCTATTCAGAACACAGCCAGGGAGAATAGTGTATTTAACTGGCTGTATTATCCTCCCCAGAGATGTGTGCAACGCATGTGTCACGCTAAAGCTGGGAGGAAGCTGCTCGTAGACGCCTGTAATTGCTTCATTTTTCTTTCATATTTAGCTGCAGATTAGTTATTTCTCCTGCTTTCTCAGTAAGCCGTGGCTATGGCGAGCTAAAATTGGCCAGTTTCGGCTAGAAACTAATAGGAAGAGAGAGAGAGAGAGAGAGAGAGAGAGAGAGAGCTCCCTCGGCGAGACAGATGTGCTTCCGACTCCTTGCTATGTCATCAGAGGAGGAAGTGTAATGGTGCGTGTGAGCATGTGCGCTTGTGTGTATATACGTACCTACGTGTATTCAGTCATGTTCTTGTATGGTAAATGTTTCATGCACAGTATTTTAGTTGGATAAAAAATACATCAGCTTTTACCATCTAAACAATTTACACTGCCCCTAAATCGTAGCATTTTTTTGTTTAAGGGTAGCATTTGTTAGTTGTGTTTATTTTATTATTATTTTTTATTTTGTAACATATATTTTCAGATTTTCATTTTTGGCTCATACGCTTGTGCCCAGACACACTTTCTAATTAGTCAGAAGCACTGCCTGAACAATGGGACATTGTAGAGGGCCTAAGGTCACCAACTCCTAGAGGGGTTTGAAGTCCCCCAGCCTGTGGAGCAGTGGAGGTTCTCTGTGTGTGATGGATCACTTTATAATACCTTTGGGATGAACTGAAGTGGTGCTTGTTTTTCAAAACTAATCAAGCAGCATCAGTACCTGAGCTTATTAATGCAATCAAATCCTTATAGCAATGTTCCAACATCTTATGTAAAGGCTAGAAGAATGGATGCTGTTAATGCAGGGGGGACTAACTCTCTATTAATACCCTTGACTTAAGAAGAAATGTTGGATGAGCAGGTGTCTACAAACTTTTGGACATGTAGTGCATTTGTGGTATATTTAGGTGGTTTATGTTGTTGTGTTTACTGTAGAGAGCTAATATAGAGCTAATATTACTAAATGAATGAATGAATAAATGAATGAATGAAAGAACAAACACAGTTTGAACTTTACAGTCATCCTTTACCTTTTGGGCGATGATTGGACTAATAAAAAGATCCAAAGCTGCTTTGATAAAAATAGATTTCCTTTATCTTACATGGAATGTAAAGAGGAATTTTGTCCTCTGATGAGGAATTTTGTCCATTTTGGAGGCATTTGTTTTTCTTTGGACAGTTACAATATAACATCGCTTGGTCAAACTTATTAGAAGGTTTTCCATCAATCTTTTTCAGAATTTGAAAAGGAAAAACCTAAAAGGAAAAGTCCAAAATTAAAAAAAAACACCGCAGTTACTGAAAATAAAGTTTTTTATGTTAAAACAAGGTGTAAGAGTTAGAATATAGATAAAGCTAAAATGGAAAAAAAGTGATTTAAATTAATCCCATTAAACCTGAACTGATTGCTTTGCATACACAGTATACAAAATAGAGAACTGTTGTTACACTCAAGCTAAACATTTTTCTGCTACCCTATGCTCTGCACAAGTGGCCAGCATGTATAATACAGCAGTGACTCTCTTTAGTTGGCCCAGGTGCCTAGTGACTGAAAATTGTTGGCCCTACGGAAGGTCTGATCATGAGACATAGCTTTTTAAAGATTTTCCAACGTTCTTACATGCCTAATCCAAAACTCATTTGAAAAATGCTGGATTTCGACCATCATTAGGTGGGCCATTGCTCGATCAGCCTGGCGGCTCTGAGCTGCAAACAACACAACACAAGACAAATCATAAAAAGTTGAGAACAGCCATAAAGATAAATAACTTCAAGCAAAAACTGAGTTACATTTCTTGATCTTCCTCATTTTCAGTGCAGTTTCTAATCATAGTAGCCTGGCATTCTTTGCATACCTGTAGTGGATTGAAACACAGTTTAATTTGTATTTGTGAAACGTTTGAATGAAAACCCGGCGAATGATATCCTTAATGATGATAACGGCAGGATTAGCTTTGCCGCACTGGTTACATCATTATGCCGTACTGTGGGGTGTTTTCGAACATATTTAATCTGATCATGCAAAAATTTACACCAACAGCTGTCACCACACGATCATGACCTAATTCTCTTCCTTTGGTAAACTAGTTCAGGTAGACTTTCAACACTGAGGTCTTTCCAAAATCATGATTATTGTGCTAAGTACGTGAGTAATGCAGAGCAATTATACAGTCAAGGCTAAGCGACATGACTTATCTGATGTTTGGTGAATAATCTTTCCAATTAGTAGAAAAAGTGCAGCTCTCTCACTCCTGAGTGGGAGGCTGACCTCCGGGTCATGGTTAGCCAGCGGGCCTTCTGGAACAGCCACATTCTGATCAGCAAAAAATCTCTGATTCAGCCACGCCGCCTCCTTTTTTTCTCTTTTTTTTTCTTGCTTCTAGTAATTAAAAACCTTCTCCCACACGCTGTGGAGGCCAAAGTTATTTCGCTTCACTACGGACACTACTGAGTAATGTGAAACAGCTGCCCTTTTAAGCTGCTTCGCGATCAGTAAATTTAGCCCCAATCTTTAAATATTGACCCCTTGATCCTGAGATTTATTACTGATTCATTATTCATTAATGATGCAGCAACTATTATAAAACTTGTTCTATTAAAGTTCTGTAGCTATGAGGAGCGGAAGCATGGCCCTTAGGGTTTCTTCTGCAGATCTATTTGGGAAGCTTGAGAATAAGGAGTCTAGTTGGATGTTATTATGTGATTATGTGTATATAATTATGTTTGAATGGTGTAAATTCAAGTTTTACACCATTAAAATTAAATTCCCTATTTGTTTATTTTTGTTTTTGTCAGGTAATGGGAAACATGATAATCTGTATATAAACTTGCTTGTTAGAATCCACACTGACACAATTTTCTATGCTTCTTTCAAATTAAGAAATACTTCATATCCATTGATCCATCTCTTATCTTCTGCTTTATCCCACTAGTCTTGGGGAGCCCAATCCCAGCATCATCAGGCGAAGGCAGGGTACAGTTTACAAGTCCATCACATGGCCAACACACACTGAACGCAGCGAAGCCTTCATGAAGAGCAAGCAATTACTCTATCTACAGGCTACACTCAGACTGCCAGCCCAAATCGGAAGTTTAGGCAACTCCAGATTGAGTTTTGATAGTCTAGACAGCAAATGTAATCTGATTTTGGCTAACCAGATCCAAACCACAGTTCAGGGTGGCTTGAAATGTGACTGAATACAAATTAAACTATGTTTCAATCCACTACAGTTATGCCAAGAAACATTGTATAACACAGGTTACTATAATTCGAACTCGGTTTTGCTTGAAGTCTATTTATCTTCCCGGCTGTTCTCAATTTTTTTATGACTTCTTGTGTTGTTTGCAGCTCAGAGCCGCAAGGCTGATTGAGCAATGGCCCACCTAATGATGATCGAAATCCAGCATTTGTCAAATGAGCTTTGTATTAGACATCTAAGAACATTGGAAAATGTGTGTCATGATCAGACCTGCTGTAGGGCCAACAATTTTCAGTAATTAAGAGTGAGCGATCAACCTACCATGCATGTGTTTGGGCTGTGGGAGGAAACTGGAAACCCACTCAAGCACGGGGAGAACATTCAAACCTGGAATCTGACTCAGACCAGAGATCGTCTTGCTGTGAGGTGACAGTGCTAACCACTATAACCACCATGCCGCCTAAATACTCAAGTTTTGAAATATTATCATTAATGACAGCGGCAGCTTCTAAAGGTTGAGAGGTTGAGATACATTGGGAAATATCTGCTGCTCTGTCAAAAGTCTCTTTTGTTTCTGCTTGCTGCACCCCTCAGCACAGCCTTTTAGAAGGCAATGCTGTTTTAGCATCTGTGGGGCTTTGGGGACTGTTTACTTTGTCACGGTAGACGTCTACTCTCCCAGAACAGATGCACTGAGAGGAGCAAGGTTTGTCAGAGCAGTCGGAAAAGAAAGATATAAAATCAAAGGTTGATAATTGCCTGGAGCCTCATTAGAATAATGAATAGCATTTTCTTTTTTGTCTCATTGTTCTTGATGTTCTCATCAGGACCTCACAGAGATAAATCACCGCTGAGGAAAAGAAAACGACTGCAGTTCAGCATTCTTTTAGAGCGACTCAGTGTTCCATACTGTATGTTCTTGGTGTGTAGATGCCTGCCATGTCAAGGTTCTTTGCTTTAGTATTTTTTTTATTACAGCACAGGAATTATAATGACTTCTTAGCATGTTTGCTAGGTTAAGGCTCCACACTGTTGTTTCCACAAGTGATGGGACCAGATTCGAGTGTCCAGGCATCACCAGCCTGTCTGCATGGGTTTGTGTGGCAGTGAGGTGGGGTCAGGAAAGACGTAGCCATGCTGCTGACTTGACTTTCATACATGGATGCAGGTTCTCTTTGGTGCTCTCCAGACTCCAGACTGTGGCGCATCTGTAAAAATCTGATTTCAGTCGTATTTCAAGCCACCTTTAACTGTGGTTTGGATCCGGTTTGCCAAAATCAGATTACATTTACTGTCTAGACTATCAAAACTCAATCTGGAGTTGCCAAAAGTCAGATTTCGGCTGGCAGTCTTAACATAGCCCGTAGATAGACTAATTGCTTACTCCTCATGAAGGCCTGCTGCCCTGTCGTGGAGGGTGGCGGATTTATATGGCATGGCTACTGATTTATAGCTGGACTGTCTTCCATTGTAGTTCTATTACACAACACTCATCACTCCAAGGACTTGTTAATGAAATGGCACACCATCCTCTCTCCTTCATCTCTGAAAACTTCTCTGCCTCAAACTGTAGTTTGTAAGCTTTAAAACCTCCAGATGATTGAGGCTATTAATTTATTCGTCTTTAAAAAAAAAGTGTGAATCAACAGGAGGGATTTGCGGATTTTCCTGCCAGTGATTGTGTGTGGAGCTGTTTTTAGCAGCATACCACCCTGTGAAAGTGTTATGAAGAAGCATCGTTCGCTCGGTCTCATGTTAATTACTGCTTCGTTCGAAGGCATGCCATGCCGCTACACAGTACATGTTCTATGCAGTTCGAGGGGGGGGGTAACATGACCAGGCCTGCACGATGGGCACATTCAAACAGACTAACGCAAAGAAAGCTCCCACAGACCACCTTCACTAATGGCTCCAAATTTTTCATTGAGTGCGTTGATTATCTTTGGTGCAAAGTGACACATCCCATTGCCTAATCCCTTCGATATTACTCTAAGCCCTGTCTCTGAATGAATCTTAATAGCCATGTAATGAGACTGCGCTCACTGGGTGGAACATCAATAGAGAACTGTTTAATTTGCCTTTTACAAACTCCGAAGTGATCACATCATTGTGTATTGAGAATAAGTCAGTGTCCCGGATTCGTTTCTGTGGTTTTCAGCTAATTGGTCATCTCATTGGTCATCTTGTGTTTTCTTTCGAGTCTCTCTTCAAGCACTGCGGACATCCAACACTTTGTTTGGCCTGTCTTATTGAGACGATTCTCCAAGCTCATTAGCCGGCAGCATTGGGCGCATCTTCAACACGCTGGCCAAAGGAAAATGAACCAAGCACATTGATGAAGACTGGTCTAGACGTGAATACCAATGACCTTTTATCCTCCGCTGGGTCCCTGACCTATCACATCCCTCTTCGAGTCCTCCGTCTTTGTTGTTTTCTAATTAGTTCATGATGAAGTATCGATTTCCATTTTTATCCTTATTTATTTTGCCGCTGTCCTTTAGGCATGACGTAAGAAGCCGAGAGAGCAAAACAACAGCGAATGAATTCATAGAACAGTCTGCGGTCACAGAGGACTGAGATGTTCACATGTTCCAGGCTATGAGTTAGTATATCATAGTATGTTATATCCCTCTTGCACAACTCTACATATTCCCAGCACCATGTACTGTATCTGACTTGCATCCCAGTTGTATTTTGTCTGGACTTTGAATATTGTATTTTGTTGCACTTCATTGTGTACTTGTATGTACTGTGATGCTTGGAAGTTTGTGAACCGTTTAGAATTTTCTATATTTCTGTCTTAATTTGACCTACTTTTTTAGACTTTTATACAAGTACTAAACGTAAAACCAAATTAAACAAATAAAACAAAAATATTATTTATTTATTTTATTTCATTTATTTATTAAGGAAAATTATCCAGTATTTCATATCTGTCAGGGTAAAGGCATGTAAACTTTTATGTAAGCCAAGAGCAAAACACATTATAGTCCAAGAGATCACAAAGGAACCCAGGCTAACTTCTAAGTAGCTTTGCTAAGGCCTTTCTCACATTGACTAATGCCAATGTTTATAAGTCTAACATCAAGAGAACTCTAAACAACAGTGCTATACTGCTGCTCTTCAAAAAGAATGTTCCTGCCCATCTGTGATTTTCTAAAGATCAAATGGACAAGCCAAAAGGCTATTGGTACAACGTTTTGTGGAGACCAAAATAGATCTACTGGGTTTAAATAAGAAGTGTTATGTTTGGAGAAAGGAAAACACTGCATTCCAGCATAAAAACCTTGGCGGTGGTAGTATAACAGTTTGGGCCTGTTTTGCTGCCTCTGGGCCCAGATGGCACACCACCTTTGGTGGAACAATTGATTCTGAACTATACTAGCTCTGTGAATGGAATCTTAAGAGAAGGTGGGCCATGCAGGAAGGCAACAACCCTAAGCACACAAGTCCTTCCACTAAAGAATGGTTAAAGTAGAAGTTAATGTAAGTCCTGACCTTAATCCAGTAGAAATGTTGTGGAAGGACCTAAAGCGAGTAGTTCATGGGAGAAAACCCACCAACATAACAGAGTTGAAGCTGTTCTGTACTGAATAATGGACTAATCTTTCTCTAAGCCGGAAGACTCAACAGTTACCGGAAATGTATAGCTACACAAAGGCAAGGCAAGTTTATTTGTATAGCACCTTTCATATACAGTGGCAACTCAAACTGTTGGATAATGTTCCTCAATAAATAAATGACCAAGCCTAATATTCTTGTCTCATTTGTTTTAACAGGTTCTCTTTATCTACTCTTAGCACTGATAAAGATCACATTTATGCAGAAACATTTTTAAAACATTTAAAGAACCTCTGAGGCTCCTGTTCAGTCGAAGGCAACTAGCGACAGCTCCAGCAAATACCTCTGTTTAATATCAGAAATATATATGTGTTTTTTTCTCTTTTGCCATTTGTGGATCATGAGCCGAGTATTGTCATGTTCAGGGACAAGCAGCAAAGCCGTTGCAGCGAGACTTGTAGAGGTAGAAACACAATTGAAGTATCTGACTTCTCAATTCATCTTCAGTCCATAGAATCACTGGAAACTTCGGAACGCTTTCCTTTCAGGAATCTGAAGCAGCAGCTTAAATATGTGAAGTGTGTCTAACTTTTTTTTTTCAATCACTGAATGCTGCCTTTGAATCACTGAATGCTTTCGAACGTTCTTCTTTTCCTCCACGGTTTATGTGTATATATGTGTTTATTTATTTATTTATTTATTTGTTCATTCTGTGGCTCAGATCCTCTTCTTCCGCAGGCTTCCCGGCAGACAATGCTGTGTCTTTTCCCCAGTCACCTGTACAAACTCTTAACTGAACCGAAACTATAGCAACAGATGAGGTGTTTCTATGGAAATAGCACTCCGGCTCTCTGATGAGGCCTTCTTTTCAATGGTGCCAATTACAGAGAATCCTTGTGGCTGACCCCGAGCAGACACGTGTACCTTCGCAGTCTGCCTGAGCTCCTTTCTGCACGCTTCCCTTTGATTCAATCAGAGACGGCCATTAGCCAACAAAGGCTTTGAGTTGAGTTTTATTACCACGACGTCCCCGCTGTTAAAGTCTATAGAGCGTCTGAAGCGTTTCCAAGGTGCGAAGCCACAGTCTGGACGTCTGGCGTTTTTAGTTGGCGAGTTTAGGGCAGGAAGCTAACCGCTGTGTTTACTGCTTACCTGGGGATGGCCTTGCGTAGTTAGTGTAGAGCTATTCATTACTTTTCCAGGGGAGCTGTGTTCAGATGGTGGAGTCGGCGTGAGAAGCAGAGCAGATCTTTACAGGTGGGAAGTTCAACGCCTTATCACAACTAATAGGTAGACTTGAAAAACTGAGTTTCTTTCTGGAGGAAAAATACACAGTCGAGTCACATTACTATGAGCGCTAGGTAATATCCAGAGTAACCGCCGCTAGCAGCTAGACGACGCTGGGAGTGACTCATTAAGGTGAAGGTTGGTTGACACAGGTATCTGGAGCCATGCTGACTGCTAAAGCTGCTGGAGGGTGTGTGGGGGAGGATCCATAGAGCCAGCACAACAATTAAGGTGGTTCCACAGATGCTCAATTGAGTTCAAGTCTGGGTAGTACTTGGAAATGTTGGTCAGCTCTTCCAACCAATGTTGGACATTTCTAGCCCTGTGATGTGTCACATTTTCGTCTTACTTAAAGATCCCATCCGCCCCAGAGAAGACAATCAGCATGTGTAGGGGTTCGTTGTCTGCAAGGATGGGTTCATACCTAAATCGGTTCCTTCCACATGGACGAGTGGGCCCAGAGAATGCCACCAAAACTTTCCCCAGACCAGAACTCTGCCACCTGCACGATGCCACCATTGAAATTAGGAAAGCAGGTCTTAATAATGTGACTCGACTGTGCAAATCCACCAGGTTTAATTCTTTCTAATCAGCATGTGTGGACAGTGCTTAATTTGTAAAACATCAGGTAATGGAACACTAAAGGTGGGGTGATCCAGCAAGTGGCAGTGAGGGAAAAGGTCCTGGAATGCATAGGCACAACAGTGCTTCAAGTGTCCATCTAACATAGTAGCAATCTATACAATAAAATAATCTCAGCTTTAATGACTGCAGTAAGGAGCTGCGACCATAAAATCTCAGAGATGCTACTAGACGAATAGCTTTTGGTGTCCTACAAAAAAAAAGAAGTCAAAGAGGTGGTGGATCCACATAAATAAGTTCTGGAACACAGGTACCTGAAATATGAGAGGTGCCGGATCTTGTTCCGGCAAGATCCAGCACAAATTAAGCACTGTGTGTGGACATAAGCAGTGTTAGCAAGAACAGATAACACCAGAAATAAGCAAAGAGACACAACTTTGTATTTCTACAACCTCATTATGAGGAGAGTGAGGAGTATTCATCTTTTTCACAACCTTTTTTTTTAGCACACCTTGCTGATAGCAGTGTTCATGATGGTATCTAATGCCATGTGCTTTACTGTCCAGTTCAGTTTGACCAGCCTTTTCTTTTATAATCGGTCACTTCATAAAAACTGAGACATGAAGCTGTTCCGCTAATGTCAATGACACTCAAGCCGCGGCGGTTTGTGATGGTAAAAAACTGGTTTTAGAATTAGCAGGCCAGCAGAATCCTGTAGTAGGATATAATGGCATCTGAATGTAGCCTTATGAGTCAATAGTTTTTGATTTCCAGAAAACAAGACCCTCAACGCACAGAAACCATAATGAAGGCCTTCCTCTGTAACACACATATCCGGGTAGTTTTGAATAAAAACCTTAGATTTTTTCATGTTTTGGCCTCCACCTATACACAAACAGCATTGGTCACTAAAAAAAATTGAGATAAAAAATACACATTTTTTAAGAAATTCTGCTTCTCTGTAGCTGTTTGCATTTATTGGGCATACGGAATGTATGATTGAATTTGACTTTACTGTTCACTAATGTCTTGTGTGGAGGTCTCAGAACATACACTGATCTTTAAATAGGGTGTCACCTCTGCTGTAAATAGATGTATGACTTGGTGGTCATTCACTAAAGTCAATTTAGAAATAAATCGAGTCATCAAGAAGATCTGAAAGACTAGATATTCTCAACTTCTCTGCCTGACCAGAACTGTGTGGACATAACAAAGATGATGGTCTGGCCAAGACAACCTATACATCCACAAGACTTGCTTTATAAAGATCTTAATTTCAAGTAAAATTGGACTTGGAATTGGAAACTGTGTGAAATACTTAATTGGGCTTCACTTTCACACAGCTCTGTGTGATGTCAAGCTTTACAGGGTTGGTTTTTCCTTTACAGCTTTGTATAGGATCATGCAATCTTTTTAGCCTTCTTATGTGGATATATAGACGTGTAACAGTGCTACTGGTACGGACAAAGATTTTTATTTATTTATTTATTTTTTATGGAGGGAATAAGCTGTTTTAAAAATATCTGGATACGTGTGGACGAGTTGGGTTGCTTCTATCACAAAGCTCTGTCCAAGGCGATGCCACAACCATTTGTGGTCAAGACAGCATAACTGGCCCGACTCTCTGTGGGTGTGTAGCACGGCCAGCATGATGCTAGCCAGCACAGGCATCTGTCAGCTGACGTAACAGAATTGGAAGTGGAGTCTTCCCCTCCATGTGTGATGAGCTGTCCAATGATGTTTTGTTTGAGTGTCAGCTGAAGAAGATGCAGCGGCCGGCTTCACATAACTTGAAAGGAGCACATGCTAGCCTTCACCCTCCGAGGTTGGTAGCATGGTTCGATAGCGGGTGGGAGTTATCCGTGACTAGAACTGGGTGTTAAAAAAAAAGAAACCTCTTCTATTTACATATTAAAAAATGTTAGAATTTACATTTCTTCCTAGAACTTCTATCGTTCGAATAAGCTACGATTAACAATGACCACACCGGTGATACCTGCAGATTCCAATTTTCTTGTCTTTACATGACACGCACACATGAGCTCCAGCGGGTGCCTTACCCAAAACATGCACCTGTTTCATCATTCGCACCTGAAGGCCCAGAGGAGCATGATCCTTCAGGTGTGTGATGTGACGTGCATACCTGTCAGCTACAGGTTTGAAATGTGACAGCACTCATGGATACGCAACGCCACGTATCAAGCACTTCACTTGTATCCGCGCACCGCTATTGACATTGCCCAAAGGAGGCGTTCTGTTTGCATTAGTGTAGGAATTGAATGATGTGACCTACTGAAGTCTTGTAAACATTATCACCCGGCTATTTTGCAGTAAATATTCATGTTGACCTTTTCCACTGAATTTTGATATTGAGCCACAAATCATTGCAGCTTCAATACAGAGCTTGTAAATGTCACTTAAATTACTTAAAAGGGTTCTTTTCATCAATACATGGATATGTGAACCTAAACAGCGTGAAGTTTAAAGCACTGAAGCAAAACTAGATCTTTTTTTTGTCTTTCTGTAAAAAAAGCTTTTGTTACAGTATATTAGTTTAATTCTCTGAAATTCGTAGCAGTAGGAAGAAGCTAAACAGTGTACAAGTGGAAGCATTTGCTTAGCACTGCTCCTCCTAGTGGTGCACGAAGTTAGCACGAAGGATCTAGAGCAGTTGTCTGTACAATCTCCGACATAAACCCAGAGCAGGCAATTTACACTAGACTAAATTGAACTAATAATCTGTTGTTGTTTGGGTGTAATTCTTATAGTAGTCTGTCTTAAGCAGGTTTAGTTGTTCAGACATTATCATTAAATATACTGTTCCATGAGTCCATATTGCTAATGTTCACAAGCCTGATGGATCAAGGTCAGAGATATTTAATTAGAAGTCAGTAAGGTCCAGTTAAAGGAGATTTTCTCAGGCCAAGGTCCGGACCGTCATCATTTCTAACTTGTTTTATGATTCAGTGGTGTATCCTGTATATTTAAGTTACCCAGTATCAGCATCTTATACCATCAGCTACTGAAACACCAACACATAACACATACTGTTCAGTATATTTCAGTATATTTCCTGTTTAAATGCTGAACTGAAACAAGAGCTTTAAGTGCATCTTAAAGTGTTGATTTATAGAGAAAGTAAATAAAACATGAGTCTTCTTGTTAACTCAGCTTCACAGATTAACATGTTGGTTGTACAGAGCGGTATTCTCCAAAACTAGACGAGCAGGTCCATTCCAGAACCGTTCCTGGTTAAACAGCCAGTTTTCACTGTTGACTTTTCTGTTTTTAGAGCTCGTTATTCTTTCTGATTCGCTTTAGTCTCCGGATGCTGCTCGTAAAGTCTGTATACTCAAATAGTTTATTGGTTTGGGTCTGCATTGAACAACACCTGGGTCCGGATCCGGACCGCGGTCCGCCTGTTAGTGACCTCTGATCTAGGTTAAAGTAAAACTAGGTGAGTCCGAAATCGCCTACTAGTCAGTAGGTACTAGATTAGAGTCAGTACGTACTGCTTGACAGCACACTAGTAGGCAATTTCAGTAGAGGAGTTTTAGTAGCCACACATGCTCGGACGTACTAGGTCCACCATCTTACCAACGTCCTGTGATGCAAGACGTCAGACCACCACTGTAAAAGTCCTGCTATTGATTTGAAAATATTTTGGACACACCAACTGTGTTGGAAATGGAGAAATTAACCAACGTTACATCTACTATACAGTAGATGTCGCTAAAATGAGATGACTTAGATTTCTTAATGGTTAGGACATGGTGGTGGTGTGCTAGCGTGTGTTGTGGTGTTGCGAGTGGATCAGTGTCACTTTAGAGCAAGGACCAGTGCTGATACCTAGAAAGAAAAAATACAGGGTTAAATACAGCAGTAGTGCAGTACCTAGCAATACCAACCAGCACTCCTACCTACAAATAAAGAGTTAAGCTCAGCAGAAGTGCAACACAATGCATTTCAGTACATATTTAGATTAGTGCTTAAGCTTAAGTGGTTCACACAGAGATGAGCCCTCAGTCTCTTTGAGAGTCTGCTGTTCGGACAACAAGTGGAAGCTCTTTGTAGCAGGACAGAGAAGAGTCTTGATGCTTGTCTTACACACATCTTGAAGGATGGTGGGTCAAGCAGAGCTGTACTTGAGGTCTGAAGGTGCTTGAGATACAGACTGACGCTTAAGCGTTGCTGTAGTGTAAGGAGGGGCCGGTCCATTCTTGGTTTTGTAAGCGTTTTGAGTTTCATATTTGATGTGGGAAGCCAAAGAGGGGAGCACAGGAGTGGACATGAGTGAACTTGGGAAGATTGAAGAAGAGTCAAACTGCAGAACTCTGGATGAGTTGTAGGGGCCTGATAGGTCTGCAGTGGAAGACCAGCCAGGAGTGAGTCGTAGCAGTCAAGCCTTGAAACAACAAAAGATTGGACTAGCACCTAGACTGCCTCCTGAGAGAGAGAGAAAGGGTGGAGCGTGCCAGATGTGGTGAAGGAGATATCTACGTGATCAAGTCATCATATGTGTGTGTAGTAAGTTGTTGTCGAAAGAACAAAGGAGGCTGTGGAATTGATGACCCTGCGCTGTGGGGCGGGGCTCAGAAGCACGAGGAAAACACATGGCCATTCTAGACTTATTAAAGGGTACCTTAAACGCTCGTGATCTATAAATGATTAAAGACTAAAAGTCTATGCTCCGACTGGACTATTAGGTAGCCTACACACCTCATGGACAAGGACTCGGATAGTTTGTGTATTATAAATGTTGCAGAGAGCCATTTGAAAACCAGCTATGTGTGTTTTAAAGCTCCTGCGGTATCGGGAACAGTCTTAGATTCTACACTGGACGATTAAGAAACAGTTGACAATGAGACTTTTCAGGTGACACTACTAAAAGAAACATGTTACACGTGTTAATAATCTTAAAATAATCTGCTAAAATAAGATAAACAAGTAAAAGATTCTCCACTGTGCAGAGCTGACAGAGCACCACACTGTTGTGTTTCTGTGTGAAACACTCCCACAACTTTAGATACACGTGAGTGATTGTTTGTAGCTGCAGCTTGATGCTGTTATCTTTGTGACTCATCGATGGACTTTATGCTAATTGACGTAATTTCGTAATCGATTAAGTTGATTATGTCAGCCCTACGTGGTGTGTATATATATATATATATATATATATATATATATATATATATATATATATATATATATATATATATATATATATATATATCATCGCTGTCCAATGAAAAACATATCTCCATTTTTGTCGATTTAGAGTTTTCTACATCATTTGAACACGCCAGTAATCCTTTACATTGTGTGAAAATTTTATGATGAATGCACCAGTAGAAGTGCTCCAAAATAGCTTGTAAAAAAGTCTGGTTCCATTGACTTACATTGAAAGTAAACTATGTTTTTGGTCTCTCCTGTAAAGTTGCAATTTTGGAGATATTCGTTTTTCATTGGACAGCGGCGATATGCTCACTGATTGCCAACAGTGTATGTAAAAATTGTTGTGACTGGAATGGAAATTAAATGGATGATGGGTGGTCTTTTCCACAGTACCGAATCACTACCTCTAAAATGACTACGCCCTCTGCTTGCTGAGAACTTAAAAGTACATGTGCACGACACAACACTTATTTTTTTTTTACAGATTTATTTTATCGCTTCTTCAACCTCCTCACCATCGCACGCACACACACACACATGCCAAGAACCTTCACTCTTTCATCTACTCAGACTTCAGCAGTTACGTAGTCCTCATGAGGAAGACTAGCCAGGGCCCATGTGCTGTTTGTGAATAGAACAGTGTGAGTGAATAGAACAGTGAGCGAGTATGGATTGCGAGATGTGAAATATCAGACAGACAAGGTGTTGAAATGTTTGGCCTGCTGGGAACAGTGCTCTCCACTCAGCATGCTCAGCCTCTCTGTCAGCAGCTCACCAAGCAGGAGCTGGACCAAAGCCAGTCCAGAGCCTCGCCCAAACACCAGCCATGCCTGAGTAGCTGAGTAGAAATACATCTCCATTTATTTGAGCTTGTAGACAATTAAGTGTTAGAGGTGTTTGTATAAGTGAAGAGTTTGAAGCAAGACTAGCTCTGTATAAATGCACCTGAAAATCTTATTTCTTAAAAAGCAGTGGTCAGTAATATTTGATTTACTGTTATGTCCATTTCAAGACTTGATGTGCTGAATCAGGTGTGTCAGAGTTCAGAAATCATTCAAACGAATCAGTTGGTTACTGTTTTTATATTAAGGACTGTGAAAAATTTTAGTTGAATATTTTCAATTGTCTCTAATTGTCAATATGAAGCTGTAATGTGTTCATTGTTGGCACATTGACTGCAATGTTAGTTCTTTATTGAAACATTAAACCTTTTGCTTGTATACTATTGGCAGTGTTTTCAAATTGCTCTCATATATTCCAGATTTTTAGCTCTAACTATGTGTTGTGAGTTGGGATCAAGTTAAAGCAAGTATAATCTGAAGGGGTTCCTGAAAATTCACCTATTACATCACTAAGATCTTTTATACAATAACAACAAATACCTTTTTTGTAAGTGTACTAGACAAAAAAAAATATTGTTTTCTATTTTGAGTAGCTGGGTCATTAACATAATGCATACATAAAATTTTCAGTGCCTTTATATCAATTTCATTTATTTTTACCTCTAGAAATCTAAAAATGTCAGCAAGCGCAGCCATCAAACTATATATATTGATTAAGTGAAAGTCTAAATAAAATAGTTTGGCAAGATTTTGTGTTTGATAACCTGTTTTTACTTCCTTAAATATCACCACCAAAAACAAAGATTTTTATATAATATATATAAATGTATTTTAAGTATGCGGGTTATTTAAATCCTAAAGTTTTTAAATAATTTCATATGAAATATATAAAATATATAATATAAAGTAACATAGGCAGTTATAAGCTCTAGTAACAGTAGCTATGAAGATATAAGATGCACATTCATGCAACTTAACAGGAGAGACCAAAAACTTACTTTACTTTTAATGTAAGTCAATGGAACCAGAATTTTTTTCCAAGCTATTTTGGAGCACTTCTATTGCACAGAATGTAAACGACTATTGGCGTGTTCAAATGATGTAGAAAACTCTAAAACGATGAAAATGGAGATAAAATATATATCATGACCTATATAATAGGTAATTTTTTTAATTGTTCTTTTTTTAAGAACCTTCTTCAGCATTGACCCAGTTGTATCCTGTAAATTGTATTTTATTAAAATGGAAAAGTTACACTAAAATAAAATTGTGGTATTAATAATTTGTTGGGTTAGCAAATTGTAAACTTGTTATCTTTCCCACTACTATTACTTTTCTATATTTATTTAAAACCACATTTTTAGTACATTTTTATTTTAGTATTAGATTATTTGAAAAGTTTAAATGTTTAATTGGTAGGTTACATAGCAAATATGTGTGCTATGGACGTGCCCCAAAGAAATGATAAAAATTGGGCCAAAGACAGTCTTATACACTCAGAGAAACTGTCATATGCACGCTGAGCACTGTAGCTTTAATGCAGTGGATTGGGTGGAGGAAGCAAGCCCATCCCTTAAGGGCGATTCAGCACGCTTCATTTGAAATGCAGCCGTGATTAAAAAAAAAAAAAACTAGCCAGCTTCATGTCTTCATAAGCACCGCTGATTGTGTGTCCTCTCCCCGGAAGTGTCTTCTGGCGGACACTAATAAGTCGGCCTCCCTGTGGGACCCTGGGGCTCAGAATGAGTCTCGTTTGCGGGTGAGAGAGCAGCGGCCCCCCGGAGCGCTGTGGGAGTTGAGTTTGTGCTCGTCCTCAGCCCAGCACCACGAGCAGGGCTTCATTAAGAGAAACTAGAAGCTGCAGCCCAGTCACACAAGTCCCCGCTGACATTGAGGGAAGATAGTTAAACACCAGGTTCATCGCTTGACTAATGTATTCACTGACTGAGCCCACTCTGTTTCAGCACTTATTAGATCTAAGTGATATTATAAAGAAAAGTCACATCGGGATGTTTTCGGCTAATTATTACTGTAGTGATAGAAAGGATTTGTTTAGGGAGAGGATTAATTGGACGCTCCTGCCAATATGAAAAATGTAACCATCACTACATCTGTTTCCAACATGCTTCCTACAGCCGTGCAGCAGTAGTCTCTAGAGTGATTTTCCAGTTGAACAACTATGAAAACTGCCTTCTGATGATGCCACCTATCCTAAAGGTGGGAGTAAAACTTTGGAAAACTGCTTTGGTGTAGATTTTTGGGGGTGTGCTGTTTTGAAATGGAAGACTGTTAACTACAGGGGTTGGACAATGAAACTGAAACACCTGGTTTTAGACCACAATAATTTATTAGTATGGTGTAGGGCCTCCTTTTGCGGCCAATACAGCTTCAATTCATCTTGGGAATGACATATACAAGTCCTGCACAGTGGTCAGAGGGATTTTAAGCCATTCTTCTAGCAGAACAGTGGACAGGTCACTATGTGATGCTGGTGGAGGAAAACGTTTCCTGACTCGTTCCTCCAAAACATCCCAAACTGGCTCAATAATGTTTAGATCTGGTGACTGTGCAGGCCATGGGAGATGTTCAACCTTACTTTCATGTTCATTAAACCAATCTTTCACCAGTCTTGCTGTGTGTATTGGTGCATTGTTATCTTAATACACGGCACCGCCTTCAGAATACAATGTTTGAACCATTGGATGCACATGGTCCTCCAGAATGGTTCAGTAGTAACTGTTCCTGTCATTGGTTATCTGTCCTTAACCCTCCAATTATGTTAATCAAATTTACCCTTTTGGTTTAAATATACCCCAAAATAAAAGTCTCAGAAGATTTAGAAAGATCAAATATAAGAACATACGTTATATTTACAATTTTAACAAATATATAACAAACATTGTCTTCAGAGAGGTTAGACAATATTTAGACAATTCAAAGTGAAGAAGGGTCAAATTGACCCACAACATAATAAAAGGGTTAAATGACCCAACCAAGACCTTTACCATGACTGACTTCCTCAGTCTCTCATGTTGGACTGATGGCAGACTCAATACTTCAGTGACTCACCGACAGACCACCAAAAGTATTCATTCTTCATACTCTGTTAACATTTTTAGTTCATTTTGGTTATGGTATCACAAATTGTGCCTTTCAGGGACCAGTTAGAGGCTTATTTGCTTCCTTAGTACGTATGAACTTAATGCTAGACTCTCAGCTTCCTGGCTAGAGATCACAGTTCTGCAGTGCATTATGTATTTTTCTACACCATCCCACCATTAAGAGCCAGACAGAGGTTTTGTCTTCATGCAATGAGTGGTCCTTCAGGGATTAATAACAGCATTTCTACGAGCCGTCCGGTGCTGGAGGTAAAAAGGCACGGCACCGAGGGCAGACGAATCGATAGAGTTTTGATTCTCGACCCCGCAAAACAGGGAACTGATCACTGGCAGACAGCAGCCTTGCACACACTTCAGCCATTTTGTCGAGCTATGTCGAGTCAATAATGCAATCTAGCCTATGCCCATTCCCAGCTCTCTCTCTAATGCACATTTATCGACAGACGCTGGAGAAAGAGCTTTAGTAACAGACAGAGAGGTTTACTTGAGCCCGGCATGTCGTCCAGGTTTCTACTTGTCTTACCTTTGCTTGTGCACAAGCAGCTAACGTCGGAGGCGTACATCGCGGCGCGCTCTCGCTCGCATTCACTTACTTATCGTGGATGAGGCCTTAAGGTGTTTGGCCTTCATCCGTTTCACCTGCCGCTCCAAACGCTCTTCTCTAAAACGCGTTCATGACACAAACAAGAGACGCGGTGACGTGGAAATGCGAAGGATTCCTTTTAGGGATTCATCATCTGCTAAAGGCTTTTGTCTTCTTATCCGTCGCTCTTTTCTTTCTTCTCTTTTTGTCTTTCCGTCTGCCTTTCAACCGAAGTCATTAAAAGTTTTCTTGGAAATAATGTTTCAACCTTGGCATTCGTACCTGCATTGGAAGGGTACAAAAGGCTTCTGAAAGGCAGCACATACAGAGATGAACCTAGAGACACTGTCAAAGGCCTTTTTTGTGTGAGTAGATTTTCACTGTCGCCGACTATGCGAGCGCGTGGGCGTTCAAGTGTCCGTTTGTCCATTTCCAAGTGAATTAAGAAAAAAATATTTATGAAGCCGATTTAAAAACGGCAGCCGTTGACCAAAGTGCTGTGCAGTTGAATGCTGTATGCTCTGGTGTTTATATTATATATATATATATATATATATAACATTTCTACTGATTTAATCCAAAATTTTCATTACTCATTCATTATGTTTCCTTTTTTCTCCAGCTAGTTATATCTTTATGCCTTTATACCATAGCATATCTTTATTAAACAAGCATTTTATTATTATCTTTAAATGAGCTCTGGTCTGATAATAGCAGCCCATTATTGAGCCTGAAACATTCTCTTCAGTGTCAGTGGACAGGGTCAAACTGCTACAGACTGAAAAAAGGGATATATGTAAATGCATTGTGACATTACATTGCATTCAAAATAGACTTTTGATGCAATATATATATATATATATATATATATATATATATATATATATATATATATATATATATATATATATTCTTTTTTACAACATTTCTATTGTTTTACCCAAACAATGAATTATTTAATTATTCATTCATTATGTTTCCTTTTTTCTACCACTAATTATACCTTGGAATATCTTTATGCTTTTATACCATAGCATATCTTTATTAAACAAGCATTTTATTATTATCTTTAAATGAGCTCTGGTTTGATAATAGCTGCCCATTATTAAGCCTGAAACATTCCCTTCAGTGTCAGTGGACAGGGTCAAACTGCTACAGACTGAAAAAAGGGATATATGTAAATGCATTGTGACATTACATTGCATTCAAAATAGACTTTTGATGCAATATATATATATATATATATATATATATATATATATATATATATATTTTTTTTTTTTTTTTTTTTTTTTTTTTTTTTTTTTTTCTAAAACGTTAATATACTTGCCTTAAAGTTGGAATAGAAGAGACACACATACCCTCAAAAATAAACAAATGTTTTCTACAGAACCTTTCAATGGATGGTCTAAGACTGGAATGAGATATGTCAACTAAAAAGCTTCAGACTAAAAAGCTTCAAGCTTCAGATTCCAAACATTTAACTATTCACCCAAGCCAAGAAACATCTAGCAAAAATAGAATGTCAGTGACCACCAAGGTATGGTAACCCTAAAGATTCAGCCGAGTGCACAACCAAAGCTAGTTGACCTGGTCACATGTACAGAAGTATCTATTATCTTCAGTGAACTATGTAAGCTACAACTGTATTCTGGGGAGTTTTCTGCTCCATTTTGTCTGGCTAGCTGCACATCCATGTGAATGACCTTTATCAGGCTTTATCAGTTTTGTTTGCAAGCAGTTGCTCGCTCTTTGCGCTGCGATAGCAATGAGGCTTTCAGAGCTTTACTCAATGTACAGAAGAAAGGCAGTGAAGTTCATGACATCACATCTGTTAAAAAGTTATTCAGGAGATTTTTGGAAGCACTCAGTAGCACATAAGTGACAACTTCATGTCAAGTCAAATCACGTTTATTTATATAGCGCTTTTTACAACAATGTTGTCTCAAAGCAGCTTTACAGAGTTTTGAAAACAGACAGTTATAACATATATCTCCCAGTGAGCAAGCCAGAGGCAACAGTGGCAAGAACAACTCCCTCAGACTGGAGGAAGAAACCTTGGGAGGAACCAAGACTCACAAGGGGAGACCCATCCTCCTCTGGTCAAACAGTATTTACAGTTTAATAAACTAAACACCAAAGAAAAGAGTCTCTGTTTGAAATCTGGATAGCAAAGATTAGATCCTCGTCCATCATTGGTTAGGGTTATCGTTGCCGTCCAAAGAAAATCATGCATCTTCATTTTTGTCCATTTTCATTTTTTCTATATCATTTGAACACGACAGCTGTTTTTTATATTCTGTAAGACCAACAGAAATACTCCAAAATCACTTGGAAAAAAATTGGTTCCATTGACTTACATTGAAAGTAAAGCCTGTCGTGTGAGGTTGCCGTTTTGAGAAACTTGTTTTTCATTGGACAGCGACGATATGTTGTTTTCAAACTGTTGTTGTGGTGGTACTGCTCTTAGCAGGCCTTTGGCTGCGAGAGTCATTTTTTGTCACTATGGTATAGACATTTAACTAAATACTGTTGATTATTTTCAAAAATAAAACATATTTATGTCGAGCTTATTGATTGCTCTAGGAAAATGCTAGCTAGTTACATTATGTTATGTTACCTATATCATTAGTGCAAGCATAACCGAACCTGAGGGAACACAGCAGGGAGTAATACTGCGCTTCAAGCGTGTGAGAACTAAGAACGAGAAACTACGACTCTGTGTGTGCTGCTTGCTCAGGGTATTTTAAAGAGGGCTTTGAAACCCAACAATTTATACCGTCACTTAGAAACTAAACATAGTGAACACATATTCACAGCTTTCCCCTCTTTAGCCTGACATCCAACACTCGGTAGCTGCCAAACATCAGCCATCACATTAGCTAGCAGAGCCAAAAAAAAAAAGAAAAGGTTGGAACAGTTTGAGAGAACACCTGATACGAAGGAGGAACGTTTTCATTCCTGTTCGCTAACGAGTCAGTAATTTGCACTCGATTAGACTACACTCTTTTCGAGTCTGCCTTACTTCGAGTCTAAATAGCATCTAAAACGAGGCAAGCCCAGGACTGCAAGTTTATAGTCTTTTCATTATGTGCCTACGAATGATCTAGAGAGAAAATATTAAAAGGATCCATATCCTACATTTCATCTTGTGTTTTTTTTTTTTTTTCTCCCTGAGAGCTACTTATGACGCGCGTGCTTTTATGTACTTAAAACAGTCATAATTCGTTCTTACATATCTGCTTTCTAATCCCTCTTTAGCCCGAGGCTATTTTGGGTATTGCGCCTTTAAAACTGATTAATGTAACAAGTGGGAGGCAGAGGCAGGATACATATGCTGTGCAGCTTTGATGGGGGGGCTTCCGAAACTTATCATCATGGTCCAAGACAGGGGTCAAAACCAGTGCAAGCGCAGAGAAAACAAAATACTAAGATGCACATGGCCTAGAATCACACAAACACAAACCTGAGTGTATTACAGAATAGATAATAATTCTTGAAGTAGCTGTTAAACATTTTCTAATATAATTTTTTAATATGTGCACACCGCATACCGTCACTGTCCAAAGAAAAACATTTATTTAAATGTATTTAGATTTTGAGTTTTCTACGTCATTTGAAACCATTAATGGTCGTATACATTTTGTGAAAATTTCATGATGAATGGACCAACAGAAGTGCTCCAAAACAGCTGGGATAAAATTCTGGTTCCATAGACTTACATTGAAAGTAAAGTATGTTTTTGGTTTCTACTGTAAAGTTGCAATTTTGGAGATACTGACGAGGTTTCCTGATGCAAATGTTAGTGTTGTACCCTTGTGGTATCTGGTTACCCTGGAATGTAGAGTCTAATGACTGAATAAGCAGTCGAGGGTTTAAACACAGCACAAAATGAACAGCCACCAACGAATGAATTAAAAATCAATACTGTGTTTTTGAGAATCAATAGAATTTCCCAAAACGTAATGTTGTGACACTGTATCGATATTTCAATTTGAAAAGCCTCGAGGCACTTCAGAGTTCAAGGCTGTAAAGAAGCGTGTGATTCAGAAAGAGTTGGAGAGGAGAAAGTGAGGAATGCAAAGAGACAGAAAGAAAGGAAAATGTGCAGCTGAATCCCACTGGAGCTTGATATCCTTCTTCTCACGACAAGGAGTCGCCTCTCTAAGAGCCACCGTCCACCGGCCTGACGGCGGTGCGAGCTGGATAGAGGACATCAAGAAAAGATGGAGGAGTGGAGAGAGGATAAAAGCCTGAGAGAGGCAGCAACGTGTCGAAAAGAGAGAAATATAGACAAAGAAGTCTATACACACGGTGTAGATGTTTGATCCTGCAGTAATTAGCCCCAGCGAGCGTGCCTGTATGGATGAATGACTGGCCCTGTGCAGCGTTTGATGCCGTAAATGGAGTTAATAATACTTCATGCTGTGCGGCGGCCAGCGTGGGTGGACGGGTCTTCTCTCGCCTGCTCTTCGGGCTCAAATACTTTCATTCCGCATTAACTTTCTGCAATTACACGGCTATCATCGCACCGGAGCACGGACCCAGGGCCACAGAAGAGGACGCCAAGCATAACAAGGATACTTCACTCGCTTTCCTCCGTCTGCTTTTGTTCAGGTTAAGACGTTTAAAGACAAGTCTGAGGCTTTTACCTTCACTGAACCCGGAAAGCATCTCCCCCACCATTCACCACCGGACTGGTAGGCTTAGTGTCAGTTCAGAATGACTAATACATGCTTTTTAAAGTGCTCAATGCCTCATTTATAAACTCTCCAGACTTATGCAATCTTGTCCTAGGAAGCCTTGGAAGCCCTGCAGTTTAGGGGGACGGCCATATTCATGCTTCTCTGGCCCTGTGATTCTATTTAGGGCAATGCTTCTGTAGTTTTATAGCTCTTGGACGGGGACAGATAGCAATGGCAATGAACCAGACCTACACGACTGTGTATTTTCACCAGATAGCATTAGAACAGGTGTAAATAAGCATGAACGCAGTACAAATTATCTTTAATGTCTTATGGTAGATCATATCTTGAGCTCCTTTTTGAAGAACAAAGTTAAGTTCCAGATTTCTCCTGGGTGCTCCAGACATTGCATGAATTTTTTCAGATTCTTCACCAGCAATCTTGATCTTGAGCAGCTGTTAGATGAGAATTGTTAATAATACTGAGTTGTTTTTACAAAGAGAAGCTTGTAATGGGTTAAATAAACACACCAACGTATTTAAAAGTGTTACTTACTGTATTAATATTGTTTGAATGTTTGAAAAATAGACGTTTAAATACAATAATGTCCAAACCTCTTCCATTTTTGTTTTTCATTTATCTACCTTTATTTCAATTGCAGACAAATCCTATAACTACATACAGAAACAAGTCCCCATTGGCTGTGTAGCTGTGTCAGAAGCTGATCTCACACGGGCTGATGACTGCTTTGCTCTCCTTTCACCCAGAGTGCTTCCTCTTTGAGTGATAGTGGTAGTTGGATGTGGATGTGTGTGAACTGGGTGTACCAGTCTATAATTGAGGTGCTATTACCCTCAGATTTGTTACACCTCAGTCCCGGTGCTGTAGCACGCTAAGACTCATTAGGTAAGCTCCTCCTTGACGTCCTGTAGCCCTGCGCCGTGCAGGAGTTGTTTGTTTGTTTATTTATTTATTTATTTATTTATTTATTTATTTATTTATTTATTTATTTTTTAACACACAGTGGAGATTTATCGCAGCGATATGCTAATTGTGTTCATTACACTCCCGATGACCCAATTTGTCTGTTCAACATGCAACTCTATTTATCATGCAGAATCAGTAGGAGGGGTAATGCATATGCAGCATTTTGTAGGTCTGTATTTATGAGCTCTTGATTATGGAGTGCTAGGAGTGCGACGGGTTTCTGGAGCACAAAAACACTGAAAATGTACACTTAAAAAGCGGGACGAGCTGTGGATGTTGTTGCCGGCGTAGCGAAACTTCACATCTCTGAGTAGTAAATTGATAAAAGGAGGATAGAACTTACTTTAAGTGATTGTAGATTGTTTCTGTTGGTCCGTTTATTGTGAAATGCACACATGACTCAAAAGGAACTGGCATTTATATGTAGCATAAACAGAAAATGTGAAAGTTGAGCTACAAAGTTTGGATTCGATGGTTAAAATACACATAAATGTGCAGATTTACTCACATTTACTTACAATTTTGGCATTAAAACACATTGTAGCTATTTACTATGTAGGCGATTTATCACGTATTGCATACACAGTTATAGGAGCTTATTATGATGAAGCATCTCATCAATCTCTTACAATACAATAAGGCTTATATTATTGGTAAAGAACATTATGCTGTGAATTTGACACTCATAAGAGTGGATTTGGTTTCGATAATTACTTTGTTGTTCTCTTTTTCATGGCAAATATTACTCCGAACTCTTGTATGTGATGTCACAGCTCTTAACACACCGCATAAGAGCTTACACTCACCACAAGTTCATACAAAAACTATATAACAAACTGACACATGTCAAATTTAATGCAACACTATATAAGACTTGGTGATTTGGAGACCTCTCTGGTGGAAATGTGTAATTGCATACAATGTGCAGAAGAGCATTTTGAATGCAAGTGGTGCTGCGGACCACCACAAGCAGATGAATCGGACTTTTGTGAACAGGTTGAATGAGTATTGGAAGAGAACCCCCTTTTTTTCTTAGGATGTAGGTGAATTATATGTTGTCATCACACCTTTATCAGTATAATGTTAATTCTGAGATCATTTTAAACCCAGACATGAAGAAAGACCTTCCTTTTGAACCCATGCATGTAACAATAATTAGTAAAGATATAGGATGTGGTCCGAAATGCTGCCACCAAATCCATCCCAGTACCGCTGAGTCTGAAATGATTATTTCAGGCTTTACAGGGCTTTACTCATTTTCTTGTCCTATTGTCTCAGAATGTTAGTAATTCTGAAATAATCATGTATACTTCATTATGGATAATAGCTCCAAATTTCAGTCAATTAGTCCATTTTTACAGAAAATAAGTCATTATTTTAATCTAGTTAGTCACAGTTTGAATCACAATCAAACCATTTTTCTTTTCCTACCTGAAGGAAACAGAACAGAACAAAAAATAAAACATCGGGTTCATATTGCGCTGGTCATATTTTAATTATTAATTATGAAGCTGCATCTGTGCTAATTTGTATGGAAGTTTTTAGTAGATTGGCTGCCTCCTGCAGCACAAAATGTCGGAAGACATGTTAGTAAATCCATTAAATACATATATAAAATCTTAAAAGTAAAGGATCCCAAATGGTTTCTGGTTTGGGCATGTGCTTCCAGAAAGAAAGATATATATAAGTTAAAATATGTGTATGTCCAAAGAAAAACATGTATCCCAATTTTTGGTGATTTTTAGTTTGTACATGTACATTATGTACATGCAGCAGCTGATGTTTACACTATGTGAAAATTTCATTATGAGTGGACCTATGGAAATGCTCCAAAATAGATTGGAAAAAGAAAATTGGTTCCATAGACTTACATTGAAAGTAAAGACAGTTTTGTGCTCTCCTGTAAAATTTCCATTTTGGAGATATTTTTGATAGAGAAAAAATGTCACCTGTCCAAGGTAACTGAGGACCCATGTGTATATATATATATATAAGCCATCAACTGCTGATGCTTCAGATACTAAACTAACCTAGAATATTGTTCTCCCTTTAATACTCACTTATTAGTAGAATGTTTTTCAGCTGTGCATCACAATTGAGCAAGAGTGTCCTAACAACCAATTAGTCCAATAACATCCTTAACTTGAATTGGCGGCCGTACCAGGAGATTTAGACAGAGGACTGAGAATTGCTGATAATAGGACTATATGCAAAATAAGCCTCCATACAAAAATAGGCTTTAATACAAACATTTTTATTCTTTAAAAGTCATGTGATACACTTACATTAATTGTGAAATGGACAATATTGTTTGTGAATTGCATGAAAATTGCATGAAAATTGCATAAAATGAAATTCTAAAGTGATCCTAAACTTTTGAGCGGCAGTATATATATATATATATATATATATATATATATATATATATATATATATATATATATATTTCCCTTAGACAGTTTACATTTTTTCTCTATCCCTATGAAGTGGACTTCATGGTTTGAGAATCAATGCTTTAAAGACCTTCATCTTTTTAAGGTGCGTGATTGCACATCTATTGGAAGGTTCTTTATGGAGCCAAAACATCTCTAGGACATCATTCCATTGACACAGTGCATTGAGATCCCCACTTAGGAGAAAAGAACATATGGCTATGTGGCTAAAGCCCGAAAAAACAGCATATAAACGTCCGTGTATTGCAGTGTAGCCTGTGTAGCTTTGTTGCATTTGAATTTGAATTTAGTCGTGCAGTTCACTGTTCACTGTTCTAGTTAATGCTAATCTCTACTATCAGACTGTTTCCCGTCTCCTCTGCTTCCCTCTCTGCATGCGATAATGACCGAGTGCAGTGTGACAGTGCGGCTAATCCATGTTTAATCATCTCTCAAACGATCTGCCCTCGACCACAGCGCCCACACAGACTCTGCGCGGCCCTGCAAACTCGAGTTTAAACTCCAACAGAGTTAACTCAGCGAGGAGAGACACTCTGGCCTCAAGTTCAGGGAAAAGACCTTGAGTGCATCTCAGGCATCTCCTTAGACCTTTTCCCAGGCAGAAGTGATGCGCATTAAAGATTTAAGTTGCCGTTTGCTCTCATTTTCCAGCTCCCATGTGGCTTAAACGTGTGGATGGAGAGTGGTGGGCCGTGTTTCCTGAACTGGGCTAAAATATGGCCCCATGTAGGAAACATTAACCTAATAAGATAATTAGGTCTTAGATAAGCACGGCCGTGGTAATGACTCTAAATGGGCAGAGGGTATAGAAAAATTCCTAAGCACATTTGCTTTTGTAGGAGTTTAAACATCAATTAAACGCTATTACATGAGCCTCACGCAATTTGGGACAATATCATGGATGGCCCAGAAGTTTCATTACAATAGCTGGAGATAGCTGGCAAGCACAACCTACTGAGAAACCTAAGTGCCAATCTTGTCTGCGTTTTGGACCCGTTGTCTTGTAAACGAATGTGTGATTGGTCTCCAGCCAGAGATGAGAGACGCCCTCTAGAAACACGTGAAAATCCCAAACTGCCATCTGGAGCGGCGTGCTGGAGATCGAGTGTGAAGGAGGGAGTTGATCTGAAACTAAACAATCAATTTCTGCAGATTGATTTATGAAAGTGGGCGTCCTGGAGGTGCTTATTCCATCAGAGCTAATAAACAGCGCTGGAAGTCTACCCACTCAGCTCATTCCGGCAGGACAGTCGATGAGCTGGAGTTAGGCTCTTGTCTGAGAAGATGGCAGGCGTTCTTAAGACACGCAGAATAAGGTTAATTAGCGCCTGCATGCTGGGTTTCTTGTTGATGTGCTACGTACTTGCAAAAGAAAGAAACATTAAGATAGGGTTGACAAGTTCTCGCCGCCAACACTCACTGCTAACGAACATATATATATATATATATATATATATATATATATATATATATATACTTATCGTCTATAGAGCTATCACTGTGATGTTGCCATAGAGATAATATCCAAAGATGTTGTTTTTTTCGTGTTGAGGTAACATGCAGCACAAGATTTCTTCCTATTTTTTTTGTATAGGGTCGTTAGTGAACACCAGGACCTGCTCGTTAGCTTGCAAAGGAAGGATAATTTAACATTTCCCATCACCCAGTTTTCATTCTCTTGTCCCAAACTATCCCTTGTGGTCAGGATAGCCTCAAGGCCTAACATCCTTGGGCCCCTGAGTTGCATCAGTACAAGCCACAGAATTTTGTTTTGGAGAACGGACTGGCATGCTTTTCTTGTGGACCACCATAAGCAAACATTGAGACTCTGTCTGCTCAAAACTGTTTGTTTGTTTTTTTTGCTGTTTTATCTAAGAAGAGCCAAACTGGGCTCTGAATTGCGAGCTCCTTAGTGACCCTCAGCTAGAATATGACCTCCACCTTTGCCTTTGTCTGCTCTTTTCTTAGAAGGAGTAGTCTATGCAGCAGTAATAGCTCTGGCCACTGTATAAGAGAAGCTGACTTTAATCAGAAGTTGGTATATACTTCATCCTTGTTTTTCTTTTCAGCTTCCTTGTTACCTTGTTGACTGCTTCCGTACTGCTTTATGACTAGACGCTGACTGTACCAAGATGTTTTGCTAAAGTTGTTTTGCTATTCTTATTTGCATTTATTTACATTTTACACAGCGACCCAACTTTTTTGGAATTTATTTTGTATTTTATTGATCGCTGAAATGTTGCAGTCTGAGTCACCTACAGCCGTGCAGTTCCCATACATGGTAGACACCAACACTGTCCCAACTATGACTCAGCCCAGCACTGAATGACACAACCTACCTTGCCTTGCACGTGAATTCCGCACAGTCACAACCAGATTTAAGTCTCTTTGGCTGAGAGTCCTGCACCTCCCATGAGCTTTCATGCATCCTTTCATGCATTTCATGTCCCCACAAGTCCAAAATAGGACCCTCCAATATTTTTGCTTGAATGGCTGCAAGCTGCTCTACCCCTTATTTCTAAAGTTATTGTAATGACTTTTTATCCCGAGCCATTTCGTTGAAAGAACTAGAAGCAACTCTTGCTGTGACAGCAGTAATGTATAAGTGGTAGCACATGACTGATTTACAGTTGAATTTGCGGCGTTGATGTTGGAGAAAGACTCTCCATACGCAGATGAAGAGGCCTGAGGCCATAATTAGGATAATTGTAACTGGGCGCTGGTGGTGTACCGCGGACAGAACACACATGGGGATGGTATGCGGCTGGAGATGAGTCCAGGAATGTATGCCATGATTATTATTCAGGCGTAGATTATAAGGACGCCCTATAGAGACATTAAGGCTGGTTAGCTTAGACTGAGTCTAAAAAGCACATCATTATACATGCTGATATTCACAGGATGAGATTTCTCACAATATAAACGACGATGACAAACTAATCACTAACAGCCAACTCGCTTGCTAGTTTGGCCAGATGTTGTTTACACAGCTCGAGCATGGTCAGGAAGATGTTTCCATGAATAAGTATGTTCTACACTTGCAAATCAGTCTAACAGTCAATGCGGCTAAGAACTAACGGAGTCGGAATTAGTTTAAATATAAATCACCGGAACATTACTATCTGGAGAGAGATGATTTACTGAAAGATGTTGTGCCGAATAAGCTGCATGGCACTGGGACGGTAAACGTTCACACTGCTGATGTCTATGCTGCATCACCTAAACCTGCTGAGTCGCTCAGGCTGCTGCTTATTCACAGAGATGATGAGATCCTGGCAGGCTCTTCGGCCAGGGCCCTTTTCAAAGCGCTTATTCAATCATTTATTGTGAATTTCTGCGGAAGGGAAGGCCGAGGAGTCCTTCGCGTCTGAAATGTGTTTTTTCCCCTTTAAAAAACATATGGGGTTCCACCAGGAGGCCCTGAGTGCTTCAGAGGAAAGTCATTTTCTACAGCGTGCTCCCGGTTTATCTCTGTGTGAAAGCAGACAGAGCAGTCTCCCTTTCAAAATGAAAGACACTGTGCTTGTATTTCTATTTCCTGTGCCGTGCCACTGAGAAAAAAAAAGAGAGAGAAAAAAATCTATTTACTTTAAGCACGCCAGTCGCCTTCCCGATCTCATTAGCCGCAACAGAAACACCTCGCCGGTACGAATCTAAGGAAAAATCAAGATAAACAATGTAGTATAATAGTAAAATATCATTATGCTAATTTTGCAGGTGTCAGTCTGTATAATTGAGGTGTTTGAGGCTTGTCTCCTCTGAGACGCAGCTGATGGCATTTGTCATGCCGGTGGAGGGGTACAGTAATTACTGTCTGTGTTCGGCAGTTAGGAAACAGGGGAGCGGCGAAATTACATATCCTTAAGAAACCAGCAATCCAAACTGTTGGTATCTTTGAAACGAAATCCGGGCGCACGGAATCCGAGAACACATAGATTGTGTACACTCAGACAGTTTAGTTTAGTTAACAGGATTTACATCGTTTACAGAGCTGGGCTCAAAGGAGTAATTACTGTGATATGTAAATTCCTCTGTTAATGAATGTGGCCATAGAGGCTGCGTGGTGTTACATACCGGCTGCGCTCAAATAACATGTAATCATGTAGAATCTCTTTAGCTTTGGAGATTATCAGTCTCATCATCAGTGAGTAGGTTAATCATGACTAAGTGATCTCCAGCACTGCTCTCCAAAGCAGTCAGAGGGGCACAACCGGAGCTCTACTGGCAGAGGTTCCTTAGACTAGGCCCAACATGTGGTGAACGTCTGAGAGTGTGGCTCTCTAGTTAAGTAGGGTGGACAGTATGGCAAACTTATATTACAATTCTAACCTGAAGATGGGCGTGGAAGCTTGACCACATGACATTTGTCAGCAAAACTGAATTATATATATATTATATATATATATATATATATATATATATATATATATATATATATATAAGTATATGAAATATGAATGTTGGCCAATTTGAAGTCTGCAAAAGAAGTTTGGATAAAATGTTTACAGCAATTACCCATTCGAAGCAGCAGGTTTTCATATCTAACATGAAATATTTAGCACAATGGAAAGCATGGCAAGTGTAATAATATGCTGTAATATTTATTTATACATGTAACGTTTTCAATCTGAAAGTTCAACGCTGCTCAGTTCTTTTTAATCTGAATGATTTATCAAGTCAGCTGTCAGCAGCAAGATTATGAAAAGATGACATGGGGAGCTAACTGATCCTAACATCTAAGTGTAATGTTGTTTATCATTAGATCTCGAATTTTAAGCAAATAAAAATCAGTACAAGTCTGTCTGGTAATAGTTGACATTGAACTGTGAGAGTTTAGTCCAAAAAGTATGTCTTATGAATACCTTCTCAAAGTGTAATCAATGTCTGCTGTATTTCTCTGTTTCACTCTGTTTACTGTAAAATGGATAACAGTGGTTAATGCATATGTAAGCATTTCCTAACCAATCACAAGGCTAAAATGGCTCGCTCACTCCTTACTTTGAGGGGTAAGCTAATCTGCAGGCTAGCTATATATATCGTCGCTGTCCAAAGAAAAACAAGTCTCCAAAATATCAGCTTTACAGGAAAAGCCCAAAACTGTCTTCACATGTAAGTCAATGGAACCAGAATTTTTTCCATGCTATTCTGAAGCATTTCTATTGGACCACTCATCATGACATTGTCACATAATGTAAACGACAGGTGTCGTTATCAAAATAAATAAAAAAAAAAAAAAAAAAAAAATATATATATATATATATATATATATATATATATATATATATATATATATATATATATATATATATATATATATATATATACACTACCGCTCAAAAGTTTAGGATCACTTTAGAATTTCAATTCATGCAATTTTCATGCAATTCACAAACAATATTGTTCATTTCACAATTAATTAAGTGTATCAGATGATTTTTAAAGAATAAAAATGTTTGTATCAATGCCTATTTTTGTATAGAGGCTTATTTTGCATTTAGTCCTATTATCAGCAATTATCAGTCCTCTGTCTAAATCTCCTGGTACGGCCGCCAATCCAAGTTAAGGATGTTATTGGGTTAATTGGTTGTTAGGACACTCTTGCTTAATTGTGATGCACAGCTGAAAAACATTATACTAATAAGTGAGTATTAAAGGGAGATCAACATTCTAGGTTAGTTTAGTATCTGAAGCATCAGCAGTTGATGGCTTGCTGACAGACTCAAAATGGCCAGAAAGAAACAACTTTCTTTAGAGACCCATCAGTCCATTGTTGTGTTAAGGAAAGGAAGGATATATATATATACACCATATGTCAACCATATTGACTTTTTGACTGTCACCTATAAACTGCTACAGACTATAGTTTTCCTTTTGCTGGAACTGTTTTTCTCTTGTCTTTCTATAATTCTACTACTTTAAAAAGACAAGCAATTGTAAACAAATGAGAAATAATGAGATGATGTTACTTTAATATAGTAATCCCTTGGATTACATCGTAATTGCATTTTAACAGGTGATTAGTCATCTATATTGGAATGCGTTTAAAAGTAACACCCCCAACCCTGCTTATACTAATTGATGTCATTTGCAAAGCCTCATATTGCAGAGAACAATATCCGCTGTTAACGGCAAAAAGCGTATTTTTACATAATTTATCATTAGAATGATTCCCCATCATCACGCTGCTCACTCCTACAATCAACCACCCTTTCAGGCTTTTTCTCTATTCCCCTCGTTTCTCCTTCATTTACATGTAGACATGAGAATGAAAAGCATTATTCCTCGCCATCCAAAGCTCCGATCAGCGACTCCGGTTTAATCGCCCAATTCGTATGTGCGCTTCCAGCTCACGCTGAGATCGCTTACGGACGGCAAATTCCCTCTCTTGGGGGAATCTATGAATTCAAATATGGCTCCTGCACCGACAGTCACTTTGGTTTTTGAAAGGATCCCCGGCTGCTTAAGCGGGATTGCCCAGATAATCCACTCACGCTCTCATTCAATTTCACGCCTAGATGGCTGACATATGAACAGAGTGGGCTACTGAAATCTACCCTCAGCGCAAGAGGAGCGCGCCGCTATCACCTCTGTCGCCGGCGCTCGTGGAAAGGTCATGGTGAGCCGTTCCCGGCCCGCGGTGCTCACACACCACCTCCTGCTAAATTAAATCCCGGCCTTGGTGCTTCCTCTCTGCGAGGCACCGGTCCAGAATTAGACGCCATAAATAGTCGGCTTCCTGCAGCCTCGTGGCAGGAGTCGTGTATTTCTGTTCTTGTCATGTGTGTCCAGAAGCTGTTAGCGGGCCAGCGAACAGCTCGCACACACATATGTTTTGTTTCCTAATCAGGCGCTACATGCTGTACACTTATTCACAATGGTGCTACATACGACCCTCCTGTTTACTTTGTTAAACATGTGTTAATGAGTTTGAGACTTTTTAGAAGAAAAACAATAAAACTCCACATGCTATCAGAGCTAATCTCAATGTAGCAGTAATGAGTTTTATTTTATGGCCACACACACCAAATGACCTTTCACTTGTGCTAATACAGTAAAATCAAACACACTACTATTACAATTACTACAAATACAATTACTACAGCTCAGTAACTGTGAATCAACAAACCATGAGCAAATATAGAAATTAAAGATGGACCGATCAGCGTTTTTGAGGCCGATTACGATCGCCGATCACCTTTCAGCGCAATCGGCCGATAGCCGATACCGATAGAGGGCAGAGTATACACCACGGCAGGGCTATGTCTAGTTATTAGTGCAAGCAAGTCATGAAACATGGTCGAAACTGGTTTATTACCATTTTTAACAAGCTCATGTGAAACAACATAATATTTTTAACAAAATTAATAGTAAATAAACAAAGTACATCAAACAAATATCTCCAATACTGCAATCATTACATTTAGACCCTTAATTTAAAACGAAAAAAGCTAATTAAATAAATGCAGTAAAAACTGTCATTAAATGCATTGAATGTAGATCTTGAATTGTTGCTGCTGTTCTGTTTGCACCAGTCAGATCTGGTCTGTATGGTGTTCTGGGTTATTTGTTTTATGCTAGCTGTGCGTGCTAGCTCTGATGTTTGCTGATACTCACTGTATTCAGCTGTGTGAAGTGCTGTATCAGTTAGTGTGTTAAATGTCTTTGTCTTGGTTCCTCAACGAGAGACGCTGATTTTATTAATTTAAAAACGTCCTGGATGAGTCTGCGTCACATACGGTAAACATCTGCCAGACGGACATTCTTTCTATCAGCGCTTTCTTTTTCGCGAGGCTGTCGCTTTAGTCAGTTTGTCAAAAATGTAAGGGTGTGTATTTCCACCTAGTGGTTCAGATAGGAATTGCAGGGAGCTGGCCGGAGGGGCTTCTCTTCGTGGATGAAACGCTAGCTGGAAATACAGAAATTAGGCTCATTTGTTTAACGCCATCGATCAGCTCTAAATTGGAGAAATATCTGCCGATCACCGATCACATATTTTGAATAAAAATCGGCCGATACCGATACATAGCTGATCGATCTTCCATCTCTAATAGAAATCATGAGTAACAGATAATGCAGTACGCTGTATTACCAAGCAAGAGGATGAATTTGTTGTTTATGCAATAGTTAACATCAAACAAAATGCATTTACAGAATGATTGAACAGATATATAGCTATAAGATTTGTAGTTATTTGTTTGTAAACAAAAGACAGAACAGACCAAGCCAACAGCCTATACGGAAGAAGCCAGATATATAAGTTTTGATTTTAAATATAATTCTCACAATTTTTGTGAGTGTGTACCATTTCATAACAGCCAACTCATTAAGCTAACTACCTCAGCAAAGCAGTCTAATTAGCCATAGTGTGCTGAACCAAAACAACATCTAGCATATTAGCTGTCTAACATTGACCACGTTTACATGCACTCAGTATTGCAATCATTATCAAGTAAACTGATTAATTAAATGTTTATAAAAAAACAGCATGCCCCTATTTAAACTAAGGGCTGCAACTCCAGTTAAGAAATCTGAGCCGGATGTTAGCTTAAGCTGGGCAGACACTGTACGATATTTTTAAATCGTGTACTCAGCTCCAGCTCAAACTGTACGACTAAATCGCAGGGTTTAAAAGTTCACAGCTCACAATTCATATTCTCACACTATACGACCCGAAGCTCTCATGCGACTTGACTGCTCACACTGTACATCCATACACCATATATCGGACTCATGTATCGGGAATTGCAGCAAAAAAAACGGAAGAAGAAAAAGTAGAAAAACAAGCACAAGCCAAGGTAATAGGTGCAAGTCAAGTTCTTGAGCACATATATATCCCCATATATACCCTTACTCTGATTTCTTTCATTTTTCTTAGCCTGTACATGTGCAAAAAAAATGACTGACCACTGTCAATGGCAACAAAACACTTTTGGATCAAATTAACTACATGTAGCATTGAAATATTCTTTACTCTAGATGTATTCCTAATTCGCAGTAATGAAAGTTTCAGGTGCAGGTGCAAAGAAATGTGTTGAATGTATTACTGGTAAATTCAAATTTTCGGCAGTTGTTCTATTTTAAGATGCATGCAAACACACTCAGTTTCTCTGTTGATCCAATGGGAAAGCTTCCCACATGCATTCATATAGCCTATAGGAAAAAACACATATTTACCAACGCCAGCTTTGGGTTCAAAGCACCAGCAACCATAACAGAGTGAGGCTTTAAATTTATCAGACTTTTTTTTATTTGTATTTATTTATTTTTACTGTTACACATTAGTGTGCGAGTTGGGATCGTGCCTTCAATATGTGGTGGAAGTTGAGCTTGAGCTGGAGTTCAGAGGCAGCCGGACCCCACCTTCCGTAATGACTTGTATAGTCCTGATATAAGACTGAGGAACAGGGAGGAGCTGGGCGGTGGTGGGGATTGCGAAAACTCTGTCATGGGATTGGCAGGTGAGGATGGCAATTTATAGGATGTTAAAGGAGGAGGAGTTTCAAGCATGGTCCTCCTCCTAAAACTCTCCATAATTCCAAAGCTCTATTATAAGATGTGATAGTGTATCCCCCATTTGTCAGTGGCAGTGTTGTACTGCCTATTACAGTATTACAAAACTGGTGAGGCATGTACTTTTGGTGTTGTGCGTTTAATTGATGAGGCTTGCTTGTATATGAATGATGAATTTGGAGCTGATAGTCAAGTAATGAATACTAATTACTTCTGGACATGGATTACACTTTGACCAAACTACTACTAGTACTACTGCTAATAATAATAATGGTTTGCTGCTGGCTTATATTGACCTACATGACCTATATCATGAAGAAAAGAGTGATGTAGATTGAGGTTGATGTGCCCTGTCTCTTCCACTGGAGACTTGCAGATGTGTGTAAGTGAGAGTGTATGTGTGAGCGAGTAGTAAAGAGTTATTGACATCCGCTGCAAGGTGAAGACAAGATAATGACTGTCAGCTCCATCACCTCAGAGAAGAGGCTGCCAAGCTAAGCAGCTCACTCTGAGAGGGATTAATTAAGCCGAATTCCTCCACCCCTCCAGGAGAAATAGAATGCCGGTATCAGTATGTTTTATAACCACTCCTAAAAATAAAGGCTCCTCAGTACTTCTTGGCTTGCGTGCATGCTTTAAGGAGAAACCTTTAATTGGTGTAGACCTTTGATATTATGTGAAGGTTCATTAAAGTTTAAAAAGGTTCTTCAAGAATCATCCATTATTTTATTATTTTTTTTATTTTTGCTCTACAGAACACTTTCTAGCACCTTTATTTTTAGAGTTGCTTCTCAGGAACAGCGCAGGAGAGACAGACAGCTCATGGATTTTGAGAATGTACAACCCCGAATCAGAAGAAGTGTAGAAGTAAGGGAAGTGCAAGAATAAGTGCAGTGTTTCTTACACTGACTTTGACATTGATGTCACTGCAGACAGTATAACCCCAAAATATTTCATGATGTATTTTGGTAAATGTATTTTATTGGTTAATATACATGCATTCCTGCATTTCAGGCCTGCAACACATTCCAAAAAAAGTTGGGACGGGGGAACTTTAGGCTAGTAATGAGGTAAAAATAATTTTTCAAATGATGTGGTTTCAGATGATGTTAACAGGTGATTGTCATTGAATCTAAAAATCCTAAGAAAATTATTGGAGATATGCATATTTCTGTCCCTATAGTGAATAATATCATTAAATGATTGAAGGAATCAGGAGAAATTCTAGTGTGTACAGTTCACGTCAAAGCTGAACATCTGTTATCACCGATCCCTCAGTCAGCACTGCATCAAGAACCGCCAGCGAAACCTCTCACAACCACTTGGGCAAACCTTCATTAAGCACGACAATACAGAATTACAACGGCACTGAAAACTTTTCTGTGCAAAACATAAGATATTATGTTAACCATTCCTGTATCGCCACTGATTTCCTGGATCGATTCGATCACGATTCACAAGGTCCCAATTCAATTCGATTTCCGATTCAATTCAATTCAATATCAATATTCATTTTAGGGATATTTCAGTTACAATAATATGTTTTATTTAAATATGAAAAGAGATTTTCAGAGGACTAATGTGGTAAATGTACAAGGAACACTCAACCTACCATTACTAAAAACATTAGTGTTTATATGTTTATATACCGTCATAGTTTCTGAATCCAAAATGTAGCCAGCCATCTGCTTTCATGTCTGGAATGCTAATTTTAAAGGTTGATCTCGGGTTTATACCAATCGATATCGGATTATTCAATTGAAGATTGATTTAAATTAAAAAATCGATTTTTTCATTTTAGGCCTTCAGCAAAGATGATGTCAATGGGTGATTGTCATCAGGTACAAAAGCAGTATCCACAGAAGCCTTGGACAAAGATGGAATCTAAAAATCCTAAGAACAATATTGGAGATATGCATATTTCTGTCTAATATCATTAAATGATTGAAGGAATCAGGAGAAATTCTAGTGTGTAAAGTTTACATGTCAAAGCTAAACACCTGTGATCACAATCCCTCAGTCAGCACTGCATCAAGAACCGCCATTCAGCAAAACCTCTTACAATCACTTGGGCAAACCTTCATTAAGCACAACAATACAGCATTACAACACCACTGAAACCTTGACTGTGCAAAACATAAGCGTGATGTTAACCATGTCCAGAAGCGGCGTCAACTTCACCCTTTAGCCCACAGAAGCTCAATACTCAATAAGAAAAATTTGTAAAATTGATATGGATCTATTTATTTTTCTCTTAGATGAAATATATATAGTTTATTTTTTATTATATTTTAATTTTTTTTTTAAAAAATCTTAATACATTTGCAAACTAAGCTTTGTAAAGTAAGATTGGTTGTCTTTCCAGTCACTGATTTTTGATTGATGGTCCAAAAATATTTTAAAGCCTACAATCACCCCTGGCTACAGTTATATTCTGGTGCCACAGACCAGCTGTATAACTAACTTCTTGTTCAAAGTTTCTAATTCCACCTTTTACACCGCCACTAAAAACATAACTGTGCAAAACATAAGCGTGATGTTAACCATGTCCTGTAGCGGCGTCAACTTCTCTAGGCTTCAGTGGACGTCTGAAATGAACCATTAAACAGTGGAAACGTGTTGTGGTCAGATGAATCAATATTCCAGATCTGTTTGACATGGATGTTGTGTGCACCTGACCAAAGAAGAAAAGGACCATCCAGACCATCTTCAGCAAAGACCAGGGTCTGTCATGGTATGGGGTCAGTGTGTCAGTGCCCTTGGTAAAGGTAATTACCTTTCTGTGATGCAGCATTAATGCAGAAAGCTGCACTGAGATCTGAGAGCAACACATGCTGCCTTCAGGAGAACATCTTTTCAGGTGATGTCCATGTATTTTTAACAAGTGCAAAATCGCATGCTGCACACGTTATACATTAGACATGGCTGCGGATAGAAAGAGTACAGGTACTAGACTGGCCTGCCTGCAGTCCTGACCCGCCCATAATAAAGAATGTGGAGAGAATTTTGAAATGAAAAATATGGCAACAATGACCCCCGGTAGCACTGCACACTTTAAGACATGTTTGCAGGAAGAATAGAACAAAATAACACCTAAAAACACAAAACAAGTGTTGTGAAAAGGAACAGCATCATAAGAAAGTGGTAACTGCTTTACCCTCCCAACCTTTCTTTGGAATGTGTTGCAGAAACACTGCATTTTTATTTTTTCATGCTCTCAATTTTGTTAATTTGAGGTTGTGGTTTATTTGCAAATACGGGTGGAAGCTTACAGAGCAGAATGTCCTGTGTTGCTTGGACAAGAAGCTGAGGTTTTTATACAGGTCTAATAAAGGCTTTATGGTCAGATGTGACGTCAAGCCCCAGACCGTCTAGACGATTCAACACTGAACGTGCATTGACTATACGTAGGTGCTCCATTTTTTTTTTCTCACAAGCAGCAGAGCCGCCAGCATTATGTGGAAACTAAGAGCTATTCATGGGAACTGCTCTGTTATTGGCTGCACCTGAGTGGATAAAGGTTATTATTTGATGCCAGTGTCCAGCTACAGTCTGCTCACCACTTTGTGTCTCACATGCATAAATCGAGTTAAAATAGTGCAGCAGTCAGGGGCGTAGCTAGCCCTAATTTAGGGGTGACCTCTAAACTGAGACCCAGCAACCCTAAAGATTATAGGAAACAGTAAAAAAATACTTTTCTCACGATGTCCCTGCTGTATTTGACTGGTGTTGTGTGTCTAGTAAGTTTTGCCAAGGAATATTTTTGTACTTTATAACTAAGAACCAACACATTGCAGTCATTATCAGCCTATCTCTAACCATAACCCATATATCTGATCACTCTTTACTCTGTTATTGTTAGCTAGGAGTGACTCTCTGAGGGTTTATTTTAATATAGCAGGCTAATGCTGCAGGTGGTCTGGGTACTGTTTGTAAAGGAGTGAGAGAACCTGTAGCTGCTGTGCTGTTGATAGGCCTGTGATAAGATATGAAGAGATGATGCTATAACATAACTGTGTATGTGTGTGTGTGTTTGTGTGTGTGTGGATATTTGATTCTTTTTCCAGAAAAAAGAGGTTCAGGTGAGAGAGTAAGGCCAACATTATCTTAATCATATGCTCAGAATCTGTTGATAATGGTAATAGTATTGATAACTGATTATTAGAATTGGTGTGTCTGATCTAAATTATTGTAATTATTCTGTCATGACACACTCACTCTAAGTCTCATGCCCTGAATTTCAGGTCACGCTAGCTCACAGAAGCTCAATATTCAATCAGAAAAATGTGTTAAATTAATATGGATCTATTTATTTTTCTCTTGAAATACATGAAATACATATATTTTACAAATATACATGTATTTTATCCTTTATTATATTTTACTTTTAATAAAATGTCTCAATACATTTGTAAACTAAGCTTTGTGAACTAATATTTGTTTGTCTTTCCAGTCACTAATTATGGATTGAAATGACCGTAAAATGTAGTTTTTTTATGAGCTTTTCTCATTTGGGTACTCAGCACCCCTAAGCCTACAGTCGCCCCTGGCAGCAGTTATATTCTGGTGCCACAGACTAGCTGTTCAACTTCTTGTTCAAAGTTTCTAATTCCACCTTAAACAGTGCAGAGGTTGGGAACGAGACTGAAAACAAGAAGCTGGCGAAACAGTCTCATGAGTCTGACTGCTTTTCCAATCTGGCTCAGTACAACCCAGCACTGGCAACAAACCTGTTCCTAAAAGCGGGATCAATACTAACTGTTTGTAAAAAGTAGAAGTAATTAGAAAGTAATCATGTTCTGAGGTCCTTTGGCCGTTTAGCACTAGCTAACTTTACAAGACAAGATCACATATTAACAGAGCTTGTGTAAAATTCCTGCTGTTACGGCACTGTTAACACTACTGGTGTGTAGAACTTCATCTTATCAGCAAGTGAATCACGTAGGAGTAGAACGAGCCGATATTTGCGGCGGCACACCCTGCAGACCAGGGGTACAGCGTGAGTGGTGGCTAATTATCATTTAAAAGAACAGGGTGAGACGGAGGCTGTGGTAGTTGATCCTTGAGGTATTTTGTCAACAACATTGTCACAGGCACTTCATTAAGACCCCAGAGAGACTGTGTTAACTTGTGGGAAAGGGGGTTAATATGTCACCTTAAAATTGTATTCATAATGACTTCTTTGTGAAGTAAATAGAGGCCTGCGTTCCCGTGTGACTCCATGTGACAGAATTACCCAAATATATTAACCCTTGGGTTTGTATACTTGCAATAAATTAATTTAATCAATTAGTTATATTTTGTGCTTTTTTATACAAAAGTCTTAATATAATATTATATTAGTATAATATAATCTTAAAAATCTTAATATATAGAAGCTCTTCAACGCACAACCTTGGTCAAAATGAACCCGCATGTATTCACTATGGAGTTTGATAGGAACTATACATTTTAATGAACACTTGGAAGAATAAATAACAAAATAAATTAGAAGGGGTTACTTAGGTAGTGTATTAAGGGTTTAATAACCAATGCAGTGTGTTCAGGATATATATATATATATATATATATATATATATATATATATATATATATATATATATATATATATATATATATATATATATATATATATATGATGTAAAACCATCAAAAATTTAATAAATGATAATAATCACTCAATATTTTGCATGCATAATTTATATAGAGGGGGACATCTAAACTAAATCAGCAAATAATAGACTTTTTCTAAATAGCTGTATATCGTCACTGTCCAATGAAAAACATGTATCTTAATTTTTGTTTATTTAAAATTTTAAATGGTTGTGTGGCGAGTGAACCAACAGAAGCGTTTCAAAATAGCTTGGTAAAAATTCTGGTTCTATTGACTTACATTGAAAGTAGAGTATGTTTTTGGTCCTGAAAGTTGCAATTTTGGAGATACTTGTTTTTCATTGGACAACGACAATATTAATAATAGCAGTCACATGGTAAATACATACAAAGAATTATTGTGCTAAAGTATTAGTGTCATCTTTAGACCGTCTGTGGTAAAAAAAGGTATAACATAATTATGTAATTATATAATTATTGCACGAGATAATCATTTATGTGTGAATCTAATATGTTAAATATTTTCAAAGTCATTTAGCTTAGAGCAGGATCTTCCCAGGAATTCTATCAGGAGTGGGATTAACAAAACCATACAATTAACCATTTTACATTAAACCACTCTGAACAACAATAATAAGATGCGAATGGATTCAATTTCTAATAAGTAATGAGTGAGTGCAAATATAAAAACTCTAATGGTGTGCTTTACCTTCTTATTTATTTAATCCCGCTGGGCTCAGCCCTGGTCTGGCCCTTTGACAGAAACACCAATATGAATAACGCGGTTCACAGATGTCTTACTTAGACGGACACAAACAAATGCCACAGAGCAAAAGGAATAAGCTTTAGACTGCAGTTTAAGCTGACCCTCATTGAAAAGTCGTCCAGCTCAGCAAACTTTAGGCAGGTAGAAAAGAGAGAGCGAGAGAGAGAGAGAGAGAGAGAGAGAGAAAGAGAAAGAGAGACAGCTCTGTGGCTAACAGATATCAGGGCCAGCACGACTTGTTGAGTGTGTCGGGGGAGCACGGAGACCAAGCTGTGAATTTGTGATTAAAGCAAGGTAAATGAGTTCATTAGAGGCGGAATGTCCCTGGAGACATGTTGCTTTGAGTTCAAGTAAATCATTGTGGCTAATTTCCTTCCCTCAAGGGCAGGACGGAGAGAGAGGAAGAAGAGAGAGAGAGAGAGAACGAGTGAAAGAGAGCGAACGGGCTTTGTGTGAGGATGATAAACACGAGGGTCTGCTTTGAAAAGGGAAAACTTATATCCTCCCGCCGCAGTTTGATATTTTATGATCTCATTTAGATTGCCGGCTCCATATTTCTTGATGTTTTTCGGGTGTCGTGTTGAATCTCCACCGGCGTCGCCGCGATTAATCTGAGCTGGAATGAACTGAAAGCTTTCTGTCAACGCCGCGGCCCCGCGCAGACTGTAACGCGCTGATAAACACGCACGCGCGGCACAGGTACGACCTGGCTTGATACCTTTTGGTGCCAAAGTTGGCAGACGGGCTCAGAGCGGGCCTGGGTGTCCTGTAGTTTAAATATCTGCATTAATTCTTCACTGGCATATGCAAAGCCCTTCATATAAAGACATGTTTTGATGTATGAAAGGGACCGAGCCCCTTCAGAGCGGCTGCTCCATGTGGCCCACGGTGGGAGAGCCTGGCTGCCTCCCCAGCAAATGGCTCTCCTCTGTCCTCCCCATCTGTTCCACTGGCTCCTCTCCCCACAGTCTGCGCACACAGCTCTGAAGATCACTCACACAGGCGTAAGCATATAGACGCATGCACACACACACACACACACACACACACACACACACATACATACATATATCGAGTCCAAAGAAAACCATAAAAAAAGGTTTTTAGTTTTCAGCACTATATGAACGCAGCAGTGGCCGTGTACATCAAATTTCATGTTAAATGGACCAATAGAAGTGTTTAAAAAATAAATTGAAAATCATTTTAGTTTTTTTTACTTAGATTACAAGTAAAGTAAAGTAAGTTTTTGTCCCCTCCTGTAAAGTTACTATTTGGAAGATACTTGTTTTTCTTTGGACAGTGACAAAAGAATGACGTGTGTGTGTGTGTGTGTGTGTGTGTGTGTGTGTGTGTGTGTGTGTGTGTGTGTGTTATAGAGGCATAGAGGCCAATGGATATATAGTTAGTGAAATGAGGTGGTCATGTGTTCAATTTGTAATTGGAGGTTGTATATAACAGACACACACACACACACATATATATATATATATATATATATATATATATATATATATATATATATATATATATATATATATATATATATATATATATATATCAGTGAGGAACCGTTATAGCCCTCTACGCCCTCTCAGAAGGCCTAAAATAGTCTTAACCCCCACACACACATATATAATTTTATTTTATCTACTTACAGTTTGTAAACACTAGTGCAACCTACTGTTCCAGAAACTGTATAACACATACATCACAGTTACTTTGTTTTGTAATTCAGTAATTCTACAATCAAAGGTAATGTGAAATATTATCTGACTCTGAAAGGACTGGCACATGTCAGTCATGCCGCTTATGATTAACTTTGGAAATAAAATCCAACTAAATCATTAATCAACACTACAGTTTTTCGTAAACGATGATGATTTGTCGAACGTCTGCACGTGACGGACTGCACCTTGTCCAGATAGACAGATGTTCAAATATGGACAAATGAAAAAAACAAACTCAACTGTAGACGAACTGTGACGAACGTGCATCGTCAGACGGCAAATTGAGAAATTACAGGGAAGCAGAACTGGTAAAAACAAGGAACAGATAGATCATGCTGTAGCCAATGAGAATGAGGGGGTGTTCCTGAAAACAGTAACGCCCTATGAACAGAAACGCCCCCGTTTCTGTTCATAGGGCGTATATGAGATATATATATATATATATATATATATATATATATATATATATATATATATATATATATATATATATAACCCTAACCCTAACCCTAACCCTATCATCAATCTATAAAGCTGCAAGGAAGAAAGAAGAATTTGGATAAAGTGTACATTATACAAAATACAGAACACAAATCAAATCGAATCAAAGGGGACAGAATTGCCAGAAAAAAGAAATAAGCATTTATTCTACACAAAACAATATGATAGTCTTTTTCAAGTTATACTGTTCTATCCTCAAGGCTGCATAGCTGTTTCCGCTTCACCATAGCTTATAGAAACTGGGTCTCCTTGCATCATGATCAATGCAATCAAAAGAAACTCTCCTTGACCTTTGCTGCTTTATGATTGATTGCTTAAAGTCTGTGCCAGTTTGAATGTAACTAGACAGCCTGCTCTCTGCAAGCAGTACAAACTATTACAAGCTTCTGAGAGAGTGTAGGCTACAGTGAATGACTACACTTTTTCTTTTTTTAATATCAATGCTGAAAAGCTCGGTATCAGCCAATACAGATACTAATCCAAATATTTCCTTTCTAAAAGTAGACTTTATGCTCAAACTGCTCAAACACTGTACCAGCTCACCAGAGGGAAACACACAGCCAGCAATACTGTATCGTTGAATTTAGACACTGCAACTGCAGTTTGACTGACTCTCACTTTAGACTTGATTAGTACTGAATGTATGTGTAGTTTTATTATAAATGTGGGAATTATTATTATTATTATTTTTTTAGATTGGACGTTTTATTTATTTTTCAGATATCCAGCTCAGTATTTACGCTTGAGGACTATGAGGTGTCAGATCATCTGAATGAAGACCAATTTATTAAAATCAACACAAAATCTAAAGCAGCTATTACACAGTGTATATTTAATCTTATATGGGATTTGAACTGGTTGGTCTTATACTAAGTCTTTTGCATCAGTCATCATTTCGTCATCATGAGATGTGTGGGGTGTGAATGTTCTGCCCGTGCTTGAGTGGGTTTCCTCCGGGTACTCCGGTTTCCTCCGACAGTCCAAACACATGCATGTTAAGTTGATTGGTCACTCTAAATTGCCTGTAGATGTGAGTGTGTACGTGAGTGTGTGCTGGCCATGCGATGGACTGGTGACCTGTTTATGGTGTACCCTGCCTACACCCTATAATCTGTGTGTGTGTACATATATATATATATATATATATTGTTGTTGAAGTTAAGCACACATGTTCTACAGAGAACACAATTCTGCGCTGTAAGCATAATTATTGCTTATTATAAGCAATATGCATAAAATGTGGCCCATGCAAATACAATGGCAATTTATATTTCAATGTACACTACTGCTCAAATGTTTGAGATCACAGTGAAATGTTCTTGTTTTAATGGAGTATCTTCTTCCTTAACACAACAATGGACTGACGGGTCTCTAAAGAAAGTTGTTTCTTTCTGGCCATATTGAGTCCCTCAGCAAGCCATCAACTGCTAATGCTTCAGATACTAAACTAACCTAGAATGTTGTTCTCCCTTTTTATGTTCACTTATTAGTAGAATGTTTTTCAGCTGTGCATCACAATTGAGCAAGAGTGTCCTAACAACCAATTAGCCCAATAACATCCTTAACTTGGATTGGCGGCCGTACCAGGAGATTTAGACAGAGGACTGAGAATTGCTGATAATAGGACTAAATGCAAAATAAGCCTTTATACATGATTGGCTTTAATACAAACATTTTTATTCTTTCATCTGATACACTTAAATTAATTGTGAAGTGGACAATATTGTTTGTTCATTGCATGAAAATTGCATGAATTGCATGAAAATTGCATGAAATGAAATTCTAAAGTGATCCTAAACTTTTAAGGGGTAGTGTACTTTTTTTTCTATTCCCTAAAAATTGCTGGAAAGATATCACGTTTAAGCTTGTTTTCTTCTTGTTGTTAGAGGATGTGTCACCTTATTTTTGAATATAATTGTATGTTACTTGTCAGTAAGACTAGACATGCAGTTTATTGGCTGTTTGCATGATAACATGGTAATGCACTTCTTTACATTATGCGTATGCATTTGAAGGAAAGTCATGTTAAACATGGAAGGGATGGTGAGAAATGAGTGGAGATATACATTCCACTCGATTTACTAAAGTTCTGAGTGGACTTTCCTCTACTTTTTAAAACCAGGTGTAAAATTTCTGTCCAGACATGTTACAGAGACTCTTCAACAACGCCACAGCGGCTAGAAAGAGGCACAAGCCTCAAACATGTGTTGAAAGAATGTTTACTGCTAGAATAACACTGTTTAAATTCTCAAGGCAAGATGTATGTGAGAAGATGCAGCACATAATGTGTTGTGATGCAACTGGAACATGTATATGCGGTCTATACTTCAGCAAATGTGGTTCCTTAGCAAGAGAAAAATAAGATCTTATTCAGTCAAGAAAGTATTTGCTAACACTTTTTATTACTATACATTTGATCTTTGTTTGTCTCCAACTTGATTGGTTTGCAGTGAGTGGGCGGGGCTTTGTGCAGTTTATGCAATCAGCTGCAGTGTTAATGAACCTAATCACCTGTATTTCAAACCTTAAACTTACTTGGACATAGATAGACAGACAGACAGACAGACAGACAGACAGACAGATAAAATTATAGTGTATATATAACATACAGTTATACAGATAAATCTGTGAAATAAATTTATAATATGACACAGTCTGATGGACTTTCACCTAGATTAGATTTGAGCAACCATATACCTTAATTAAGTTTATTAATATTAACGTAACTGACTGAACATTATATTTTGTTACTACCAGTGCAACAATGATACCTTAGAAATTTTACCAAATGGTTCTGGAGTGACAATTTTAGCTAATTTTGAACATAACTGAACAACCCTAGTCAGTTCATGACAAGCAAATGCAGTTTTGAACAGTTGTATACATGTAATGCTGGTATATTATATTATATATATTAGAAATAAATTGCCCTAACAATGCACGGTTGAAAAAAAATCATACTGAATCTCAGACTTTGGAACATGCTTCAAAACACCCATCTAACTGCTCATCATGTGGCCATAAAGGACAGAGATGCAGTCCTGATCTAAAATTTATAGGTGTGGCCAAAATAAAGCTCTGCCTATGGATGAAAAAAAAACCTCTTAATAAATTAAGATATTTTAACAATTTGAATAATAATTACTATCTTAATTAATGCCTTGTGTTTAAACAGATCATAACGTATTAATATTTAATTATTTATTTAGTTGTTTGTTGTTTTTTTTTTGTTTTTTTATTATTTTACTGTGGGGCCACAATTTGTTCTAATTTGGTACAATGGTTCATCTAGCCCTATATGTATGGGTTAGTGGTGGTCGTGGTGACATGAGGATGTGTATTTGTGTGTGTGTGTGTGTGTGGGGCGCATATAACACGTTCATAAGGAAAGGTTTTACCTAGACGTGTATAGGCCTTGTCCCGTTCCCAGCTCCATTAGAGATACGTCAGCAGAGACAGGCGACAGACAGAAAAGCAAAATAGATAACTGTTAACAGCGGGATCAGTTGCATCAGTAATCTGTTCCGCCTCTTCTGCAATACATTACAGAGCCTCTTCATTCTGCTGGAGGAGCCACTCTTACTGCCGAAACAACATGAATCACTGACTGTTGTGTTTGAGTGGAGATTTCTGTCTCCCAGCTAAATTATGGTGACGCTGCGTGCCTGCAACACAAATCCCGCACAGGAGACCAACAGGCTTCTCCAATAACCATTTGAACAGAAGCATATTTCTCATTTACTCGCTCTCCAGAGCCAGAAGTAAATAATAATAGTGGTAATAAATAGTAATATTAAAAAAACCCCACAACAGCATTAAGAGTGATGAGCACGAGTGTCTCTCTGTGTAAAATCAGGCTCTCTGGAGTGGCCTGTTTGGAGATGAAGCGTCTTGGTCTGTGTTTGTCTAATTTGCCATGATTGCTCTCACGTAACAGCTGTGGATTAATCTTCTGAACAAGGTGGGTTTGAAGTACTGCCTCTAGCAGCCCGTGGAAATGTTGTTTTGATTGCCACTAATGCGCCTTGTCTTCTATGAGACACAAACCCAAATGTAATATCCTCCGAATGCAAGCGGTCCAACCATGCAGCACCAATAGAACAGAGAGATTAAAAAGCCTGTAATAGAAAAGTAGTTCTTTAGTCAGTATAATTAAAAAGAGCACACTTGATCATGTGGAACTCATTTTGCCATCCGCGAGCGAAACTTTCCAGAAGCAAAGCGCGCGCTTGCATGTTCAGAAAAGTGTAGATGCTGAGAGTAAATCTGCTTGATTTTTACCCCCCTTCGTATTCAATCCCTTATAATCTTTTAATAAAGTCAACGGTTTGTTTCCTAAGGCTGGCCTTTTGTCTCTGTTTGTTTGCTGGTTGCACTGTGCCACTTTTTTTTTCGTTTTTCTTTTTTTCTCTCCTCGTAATTCCTCATTTGTAATGTCTGCGCACAAAACCCATTAAATTTCTGTTGCAAATGAATAGGTGACAGAGGGAAAGAAACCAATTATGCCACCCTGTTCTGCGATTTGGCTTCGGTGAAATGCGTTTTTTGCTCCGATAACAAAACAACATCAGTCTTCCCCTTTGACATGAATGATTGTTTTGTTTTGGTTGGCAAAACAAGACATTTTGATGGATAATTTTCAAATGGTGGCAGTTAAGGAGGCATCTCTCATATTTATCAGAATTAATGCGCGCGGCAGGCGTGCCGGGCTAGACTCGAGCTTTCTTGCAGGAAAGTTGAAGAAACGCATCGCCGTTAGAAATCGAATTAGGCCGAGACGTTCAGGGTTAATAATTACAGAGCGTGTTGAGTTGTGTTTTGCATTGTTTTGTTTTTTTTTCTTCTTTTTTCTTTTCGGACTTCCGAGAGCGCAAGGCCAGCCGTGCTTGTTCAGATTTGAATTGCGTCTCCGTGGCGGAAGTTCAGCCATTGTTGAAATTATGAACTGGAATAATTGTTCCAATCAGTCTTTAGAAATGTATTAACTAAATGGATCTCAAATTATTATTAACAAGAGCCGCTGCTGTTTCCCAAGTGCTATTTTACCCCATGCTGCTCTGGCCGTAGCTTTGCTGAAAAAAATAAAAGGCCAATGACATTGTTAATGAATCATAGTGAGGGGAGGCCATTTGACTGGCTTATATAACCGGACCTCTGCAGTGGTGTGCAAAGACGCATAAACATTGGCTTGTTATTCCAGGGTAATTCCCAGATCCATAATTTAGTGGCTATATGTTCCAACCCGTGTTCGGCATCCGCCCCTGTGGTTAAGATCCGTTCCTATGTGCTCCTCTGTGTGTTTTGATGCGAAACTGACATTCTTGTTCCTCAAATGGCCCATGAAATAGGTTGAAGTGTTGCAAAGACTGTTTACGCTTACATGATGCTATATTATCTGTAAAGTCATTCCCTCCCCGTCATTTGAAATATTGATCCTTTGCGCTGAAATATTCAATAAGATGAATGGGTGCAAGAGCGCTGAGCATCCAGCAATGTGTTGCCTTTTTGTCTTGCAGCTCTTTACAGTCGCCGTGTACAGAAAGCACAGTATACACCACAAAGTTGATCGCAGCTTCCTTCTTTCAGTCTTTCCTCAAGCATCCCCAAACTTCCAGCCCTGAAGCTAGTTAAAGTTTGTTTTTTGATGCCAGTGGGGATTTAGCAGGATTGCTGGTTGTTACGCATTAAAAGCTAGAGGCACTGGGTTCTTAGAGGGCAAAAAAAAAAAAAAAAAAAACCTTCCCCAGATGTAGCTGATCAGCCTAGACATATTTGGTGTGCATGTTTGCTTTTGTAGTTAATATCACTCTGATTAGTGTTGTGTTAAATACATGCCTACATAGTCCCACAATTCCTCATACCACGTCAAGTTGTTAGATAATAGAAGCAGACTTGCTATTGAGCTGGGAGACCTCAGGAATTATTAGGCCTTCAGTAAGTTCACTTATTGTTGTAATACTCTTGTAGTGTTTTGGGGGTTTTAGCTGAAGACAAAAGGGTTTAGTTTCCTTGACAACCAGTGAAATAATATCCAATCAGAATATAGAGTGCTGTCCATGCCATAGGCTGGCAACCTGTCCATGGTGTACCTGCCTTCACCTGATGACACTGGGATTGGCTGTAGCCTCCTCATGCAGTTTTGCAATTTTACAGGGGAGACCAAAAACATACTTTACTTTCAATGTAAGTCAATGGAATCAGAATTCTTTCCAAGCTATTTTGGAGCACTTCTATTGGTCCATTCATCATAAAATTTGCATATAATGTAAACGACCACTGCCATGTTCATATGATGTAGAAAACTTAAAATCGACAAAAATAGAGATTCAGCGACAATATATTGTTTATCTATGTAAACGGTAGCTGTCCAAAGAAAACTTTTTCTTTTTTCTTTTGTTGTCCATTTTTATTCTTCTACATCATTTGAACATGACAGCTGCCCTTTAAGTTGGGTGAGAATTGTATAGTATGATGAATGGATTAAAAGAAATGCTCCAGATTAGCATGGAACTAATTCTGGTTCCATTGATTTACATTGAAAGTAAAGTTTGTTTTTGATGCCAGTGGGGATTCAGCAGAATTGCTAGTTATTACACATTAAGCTAGAGGCACTGGGTTCCTAGAGGGCAACAAAAAAAAACCTTCCTCAGATGTAGCTGATCAGCCGAGACATATTTGGTGCATGTTTGCTTCTGTAGTTAATACCACTCTGATTAGCGTTGTGTAAACTACATGCCTACATAATCCCACAATTCCTCAAACCACATCAAGTTGTTAGGTAATAGAAGCAGACTTGCTATTTAGCAGGAAGACCTTAGCAATTATTAGGCATTCAGTAACTTCATTTTAATAATAATTTATAGCACTATAATAATATATAGTGCTGTTCATGCAATGGACTGGCAACCTGTCCATGGTGTACCTGCCTTCATCTGATGACGCTGGGATTGGCTCCAGCCCCCTCGTGCAGGATAAAGGATAAAGAGAAAGATAATGGATGGATGGATGGATGGATATCGTCACTGTCCAATGAAAATCAAGTATTGCAACTTTACAGGGGAGACCAAAAACATACTTTACTTTTAATGTAAGTCAATGGAACCAGATTTTTTTCCAAGCTATTTTGGAGCACTTCTATTGGTCCATTCATCATAAAATTTGCATACAATGTAAACAACCTTGGGCGTGTTCATATGATGTAGAAACTCAAAATTGACAAAAATGGAGACATGTTTTTATATATTTGTTCTCTATTTTTCTTTGTACACCATTTGAACATGACAGCTGCCTTTTAAGTTGGGTACGAATTGTATAGTATGATAAGTGGATCAAAATAAATGCTCCAGATTACCATGGAAATAATTCTGGTTCCATTATTTTACATTGAAAGTAAAGTTTGTTTTTGATGCCAGTGGGGATTCAGCAGGATTGCTAGTTATTACACATTAAGATGGAGGCAATGGGTTCCTAGAGGACAACAAAAAAAAAACCTTCCCCAGATGTAGCTGATCAGCCGAGACATATTTGGTGTGCATGTTTGCTTCTTTAGTGAGCAAACATGTAATGGAAGTTAATACCACTCTGATTAGCGTTGTGTAAACTACATGCCTACATAATCCCACAGTTCCTCAAACTGTGTCAAGTTGTTAGGTAATATAAACAGATCTGCTATTTAGTGGCGAGACCTCAGGAATTTTTAGGTCTTCAGTAAAGGAGTAATTATGTCTGTGAAATAGTAAAAAAAAATGTTTTTAAACACATAAATTATAATGAATATAAACACACTTATTGTTGTAATACTCTTGTAGTGTTTTGGGGGTTTTGGCTGAAGACAAAAAGATTCAGTTCTGAAAAAATATCCAGTCAAGATATATAGAGCGGTCCATGCGGTGTACTCCATGGTTTACCCTGCCTTCGCCTGATGACGTTGGGGATGGATGGATGGATGGATGGATGGATGGATGGATGGAGATGGATGGATGGATGGATGGATGGATGGATGGATGGATGGATGGATGGATGGATGGATGTTTAGTGTATATATGTAAATGGTCGTTGTCCAAAGAAAATCATTACTATTTTTGTCCATTTTTATTCTACTACATCATTTAAACACGACAGATGCCTTTTAAGTTGGGTGAGAAATGTATAGTATGATGAATGGATCAAAGATGCATTGCAATGCATTGGAATTAGCTTGGAAAAAAATCTGATTTCTTTGACTTATATTGAAAGTTAAGTTTGTTTTTGATGCCAGTGGGGATTCAGCAGGACTGCTGGTTATTACGCATTAAGCTAGAGGCACTGGGTTCCTAGAGGGCAACAGTTTGGAACAGTTTGGCTGATCAGCCAAAACATATTTGGTGTGCATGTTTGCTTCTTTAGAAAGTAAATATGTAATGGAAGCTAATACCACTCTGATTGGCGCTGTGCAAACTACATGACTACGTAATCTACATAATGTTAGGTAATGTACATAGATTGCTTAGGTTGGAGACCTCAGGAATTTTTAATTATGCCTGTGAAATAGTAAAAAAAAAATAATTACAATTTATTTTTAAGCCATTTTGGGGGGTTTTGGTTGAAGACAAAAGTGTTCAGTTCTTCAACAACCAGTTTAAAAATATACAATCAGGATATACAGGGTATTTATGTAAATTGTTGCTCCCCAAATAAAAACCTCTTTTTTTTATTTTTGGCCATTTTTATTTTTCTACACCATTTGAACACGACAGCTGCCTTTAAAGTTGTGTGAGAATTGTATCATGAGTGGATCAAAAGAAATGCTCCAGACATGTCCAACTGACTACATTTGCAGTCCTTTAAGCTCAAATCAGAAGTTTCTTGGAAGGTGAATCCAGGTGAAGCAGAGCAAAGATGTAATGAGTGGAGTGTGTTACAAAGCAGGCGGCTCGTTGTTTCTTCCTCTGTTCTCCGTGTGTAGTTTACTCAGTCCCAGCGTAGGAGAGTGGGCTGCGGAAGCATAGAAGACGGTGGAGCGGAACAGTGCCACAGAAAGCCACATTTGAATGTGAAGGGAGCTGAAGCACAATGCACCAGTGCACAGCAGCAGGAGGCAACTGCAATAGACTGAACCACAGAGGAGGAGGAGGGTGGCATAAGGCAACAATTCACACACAGCACTGACAGCAGAGAATTCTCTCTACACTTACCAAACACTTTATTAGGTACAGCCCCATTGTATCTGCACTCGTTCTCCTTTTTATTAGCTCCACCCACCATATAGGAGCACTTTGTAGTTCTGCAGTTACAGACTGTACTCCATCCATGTCTCTGTATACTTTTTTACCCTGTTTTTTAATGGTCAGGACACCCCTCAGGACCACCACAGAGCAGGCATTATTTCGGTGATGGGTCATTCTCAGCACTGCAATGACATTGATGTGGTGCTGGTATGAGTGGATCAGACACAGTGTGTGAAACACCTGAGAATAGTCAATTGAGCCTATAGCATTATGTGGGTAGTGTCCTGTGACCACTGATGAAGGTCTATAGGATGACCAACACAAACTATGCAGCCACTTATGAGATGCTGGCACTGATGTTACATCTACAAGGTGGACTAACTAAGCAGGAGTGTCGTAGCCTGGACAGTGAGTGCATCTCTCTCTCTGTCTTTCTCTGTATATATATATATATATATATATATATATATATATATATATATATATATATATATATACACACACACACACACACACACATTACAGGCTGTAGTCCATCTGTTTCTCTGCATACTTTGCTGTTTCCTTCTAAGGACCACCAGAGGACCACCACAGAGCAGGTGTTTCTTGGCTGGTGGTTCATTCGCATGCTTGCATGCTGTGTTAATGTGTGTTGTACTGGTGTGAGTGGATCAGACACAGCAGTGCTGCTGCACTTTTTAAATGCCTCAGTGTCACTGCGGGACTGAGAATAGTCCACCAACCAAAACTATCCAGCCAACAGTGTCCTGTGGGTAGTGTCCTGTGAACACTGATGAAGGACTAGAGAATGATCAACACAAACTATACGGCAGCTTTTGAGATCCTGTCATTGACATTACATCTAACTAAGCAGGAGAGTCTAATAGCTAATAGCCTGGACAGTGAGTGCACAGAAATGAGTGTACAATATACATTGTATTATATCATTATAGAATCTTTTTTATTCCTGAGCATCTTTGTAATCAGGTGGCAGTATAAAAATACTCTACACCTTCTTCTCTTTCCAGCTCAGAATGTTCCTCTTCTTCCCACCTTCTACCACCCTCTTCCATTACCGTTCTTCTATGTCTACACTCTTTAGAATAAAGGCACCACAATATGCTCTTTACTGTAGACTAGTTGTTTTCTTTATCTGAAATAGAAATTTGTTAGTGTGAAGAACCTTTCAAAGGTTTAAAGAACCTTAACACAGTGTATATGTTGATGGTTCTTCCCTAAGCGTTACATTATGCAGATGTTCTCGGAAATCTCACGTATTATTCCTCATGTTATCCCACAAATCATGAACGGAAAGACTTTCTAAGTGAACTGTAACTGGTGCTTCTTTGGTGGCATCACCAAACAAATTCCTTTGAGGAAACTTTATTTTTAAGTCTTTTTTTTGAGTCTGGTGAAGAAGAATTGACGACTGTGGTATCAATAGAAGAGGGCAAAAGAGAGAAAGAGAGAAAGTAGATTTGAAGAGATAAAGAACAAGTGATCTATAATTTAGAAGACATGACACTGAAAGTGATGCGGGTTAGAGGTTGGTGTCAGAAGGCCTCATTGAACAGGCAGGATCATAACTGGACGTCAACTATATAGTAGGAGGCAGTTAGAGGTAGAGATGAAGCCTTGCCGCTGTATTAATAAGAGATAACATGAATGTACACATGCATGGTAGGTTGATTGGTCACTCTAAACTGCCAGTAGGTGTGACTGTGTGAGTGAGTGTTGGCCATGCGATGGGCTGGTGAACTGTCCATGGTGTACCCCGCCTTTTCCCAGTGACGCTGGGATTGGCTCCAGCCCCCCCGTGACCCTGACTAGCGGGATTAAGCGGCAGATAATGGATGGATGGATGGATGGATGGATGGATAATAATGCAATAGAACAATAGAAATAACAACCAGAAAAAATGGCTGACTATCAGTCTGTTTCTGCTTTGAACCAGTGGAAAGACAACACAGAGTACTCTGGCATGTAATCTTGGCAGAATCATCAATCTCAGCTCAGCTTCTCTAGTTTACTGTGGAATTCATCATGAATGCATTGGAATGTTTTGGAATGTGTAGTCTAAATAAGATTAATAATAATTTTCCTGAGTTTCAATACAGGGGAGCATAAAAGGAAACTAACTCCTTTTCCCTGTTCTATTCGTCAGTGTGCATTTGGACTGCAGAGTGCTGTGCACTGCTTTCAATAGAGTTGCTTAGTCAGCGCTGATGATGGATATTCACACCCAAAGGTCACCTCTCCATCCCCTACCCAAAACAGTTCTCCAGAACCAAGAGCTCTCTCTCTCTTTCTCCATACCGCACCCCCCCCTAACCAACCACCGCCCCTTATTTTCTCCTTCTGGACACCAGCGGACCCCATTTGGTGGCGGTTCCGCTCGGCAGAGGCCCTTTGCGTTGGCGCCGACGCCAACTCGCGGCGGGAAATGGGCAGTTTAGCCTTGCCCTCTTGCTGAAGCATCGCGGATCTTGATGAGAAACGCGGCTCCGGCCAAATCCCAAGCCCCTGCGCCGCCCAGCGCTGGCACTGCCAGCCCGGCCCGACCATCATGCCAATGGAAATGATGGGGAAAGCAGAGATGAAAGAGGCAGCGAGTGCCCATGCTGTTGAAAGGAGCAGCTTTGGATGCATTGCTGCCACTGAGTCGCTGGAAGTGGGCCGCTCCCCTCTCTCTCTCTCTCTCCCCCCTCTGCACATCATCATGCTGGTAGCCACGCAGGCGGCTCATAGCAGTCGAGGAAGGAGAAAAGACCGAGGTCATGTCACACTCAGAGTGATTGATGATTCTATGTTTTCTTGAAGATGCAGACAAGTATTTCAGTTAATGCGGATGTAAAAAGAGAAAGTAGAGCCACTTGTATGTGGACTTGCTGTTTTAACTCTCACATAGAGTATAAAGTACCAAAATTCAAGCTGGCAATTGGTGGCCATGTAAATGATGACAAATAACGATGTATAATGAGAGAGATTGGCGGACACAGCTTTTAGATGAACTATTCTTTTAAAAACGGAAGGCAAACAGATGGGATACAACAACAGATCTACTACAAGTTATCACAATGACCAGCAAACACAGACTGCAGACACAGGGTATAAATAACAAAGGCTAACAAGAGCGAACAGGTGACAGGACTAAACACTAATGGGGCACAGGTGAGCAAGGCGGGGCAAGGGCGGAGACACAGGAGCACATGACAAACACAAGAAACGTAAACAGAAGCATGTGGAACAGACAGGACGTAAACAGACAGATAAGGACAGGCGGGGCAGGACACCAACTTATAAAAGATAAAGCTCAAGCTCCAGTGAACAAGCATTACTTAACGCTGCCCTCTGAAGGTGTTATAGTACCAAATCAGAAGTTAGATCTCCATTACTTAATCACGCCAATCAGTAAGTCAAATAGTCCAAACAGACCAGTACAGTTTAAATAACCAGTAAAATTAAAATGTTTAAATTTAAAGCTTTGATAATATTAACTATATTTCATATATCACATGCACACATATATACATATATAAATGGTGATATAAGCAAGATGGTCTTTCGAAACTGTCTATTAAAAACCTCATTGACATATGTTTGTGGGGTGGGGAAGGGGTAACTGGTGGGCCAACATAAGCTCCACAGCACTTTGAGCAGCCCTGCCGTTAAAGAACCATGATTTGTTCTAAAAACCTGTCATTTCTTTAATTTTATTTATTTATTAAATACATATTGAAGAAGTTTTAAGAACTATAAAACATCTATAGGGTCTATAACATCACCATTTGTTTCCCTAGAACCATGCCTCCAAGCCTAGAACCATATAGCAACCTTTATTTCGAAAGCTGAGGACAGTACAGTACATGTAGTGTAGTGTTGGGAATTTTTGAGTTCCATAGAATCTGGTAAAAGCATATGAGCCTGCTGAAAGCTTCAGGGCTCGCGGGAAGGTCATGGCTTTGTGACCCCCAGCATTTGGGGCTTTTTATGGCAGGCAACTTTAGGCCTCGAGAACAAGACCCTACAGCGTTATCTTGGGAACTTCTATTCAAGAACCACTGTCCACCCAAAAGAAGTACGACGTGGCCAGGTGTACAAGGGCTCGAAAGAGTAGGAAGACGGGCCTATAAAAGACAATGCAGTCGGAGACCCGATTGAGACCATGAGGGTCTGAGAGCTTAGAGAAACATCGGTACCGCAGTCCAAAGAATAATAAAGCTTTCTCTCTGAACTGGTCTCCCTCGGCAATAACAAAGTTACGACAGTAGTAACATGCATATCATCAGTTAAGGGCTGGAGCTTAGGCAACCAGCTTCGTGACCAGAGGGTTGTCAGTTTGAGCCCCTGAACTGACAGGACATTATTAAAGTGCCCTTGAGGAAGACCCTGATCTCTTTCCCAGGGGCTATGGATAAGGCCCTCCTCCGCACCGGGTAAGTGTGCTTACTGCCCCCTAGTGTGTCTGTATAGATGTCTTACTGCACACATGAGTTAAACATGGTTGTTATATTCTTCTTCAAGTGGTAAGTGTGTGGTTTTGTATCAGGGGCCTCTTTACTTTTTGTGTGAAATCTGAAGCAAATTGATTTGAAACAGCTTTAAAGTCATTTAGCTTTTATGAAAATGTGATGTAAATGTGCAGCCAATGGCTAAAAGGAACGCACAATGTCATGTTTGTTGAAAAGGTCGCACTCGTTTAATTACCCCTGTTCAAACCTTCCTGTTTTCTTTACATTCAGTCATCTCATTGCCTTGTTTCTACACTTAGTGTGTGCGCAGGCCATCATTCTCATGCCTTATGGGTTTTGAGGGGCTTCACTGAATGCTTGACTCAATGAAATTGATGAATGCTTGTGTTGCAATCACCTGCTTCTTGTGTTCAGAGTCTTAAGACTCAAGTGCAGGAGAGGCCATTGCTAAGGCTGCTGGGTGAACATGGAGCCAACAGGTGTAATTTGAAGGCCTAACGATGTGCATTGTGATCTGTTCACTCCCAGTGGGCGATCAATCAGCACGCAAGCATTCAGGAAATGACATTAGCTGCTGAAAGCCTTTCTGATTTTGCTGCCCAATTGTAGAAATGACTGGCCATTTCCTCCTTTCATTACATGTAATTATGGGGTTGGGAAGAATAACTAGAATAACTGGCTCGACTGAAAGCCGCACCGTTAGTCGATGTGTTCCTCTTTTGGAGCTGGTTTAAAGGGGAAGGTTGATCAGTCAGTAACAGTAATAGGAAGTTTTATGGGGCAGGTTTTGACTCTCATGCTGCGTTCACGTGTTATCAGAGCCTAAAAGTTATTTGTTTATGTTTTCTTACTCTAAATCCACCTCTCTCTCTCTCTCTCTCTCTCTCTCTCTCTCTCTCTCTGTCTCTCTCTTTCTCTCTCTCTATCTCACTTTCTCTCTCTCTTTCACTCTTTTTCACCCGCAATATCTCTTTTTTACCCTCTCCCCCTCTCTCTCTTACTCTCTCTTTTATGCTCAGTATCTCTCTCTCTTCCCCCTTAATCTCTCTCTCTCTTTTTCACCCTCAATATCTCTCTTGCTCTCTTTTTCAACCTCAATCTCTCTCTCTCTCTCTTGCTCCATTTCAACCTCAATATCTCTCTCATTTTCTCTCTCTCTCTCTTTCGCCCTGAGTATCTTTCTTTCAGCTTCAGTATCTCTCTCTCTGTCTCTCTCTTTCTCTCTCTCTATCTCACTTTCTCTCTCTCTTTCACTCTTTTTCACCCGCACTATCTCTCTCTTTTTTACCCTCTCCCACTCTCTCTCTTACTCTCTCTTTTACGCTCAGTATCTCTCTCTCTTCCCCCTTAATCTCTCTCTCTCTCTTTTTCACCCTCAATATCTCTCTTGCTCTCTTTTTCAACCTCAATCTCTCTCTCTCTCTCTCTCTCTCGCTCCATTTCAACCTCAATATCGCTCTCATTTTCTCTATCTCTCTCTCTTTCGCCCTGAGTATCTCTTTCTTTCAGCTTCAGTATCTCTCTCTCTGTCTCTCTCTTTCTCTCTCTCTATCTGACTTTTTCTCTCTCTTTCACTCTTTTTCACCCGAAATATCTCTCTCTTTTTTACCCTCTCCCACTCTCTCTCTTACTCTCTCTTTTACGCTCAGTATCTCTCTATCTTCCCCCTTAATCTCTCTCTCTCTCTTTTTCACCCTCAATATCTCTCTTGCTCTCTTTTTCAACCTCAATCTCTCTCTCTCTCTCTCGCTCCATTTCAACCTCAATATCTCTCTCATTTTCTCTATCTCTCTCTTTCGCCCTGAGTATCTCTTTCTTTCAGCTTCAGTATCTCTCTCTCTGTCTCTCTCTTTCTCTCTCTCTATCTGACTTTTTCTCTCTCTTGCACTCTTTTTCACCCGAAATATCTCTCTCTTTTTTACCCTCTCCCACTCTCTCTCTTACTCTCTCTTTTACGCTCAGTATCTCTCTCTCTTCACCCTCAATCTCTCTCTCTCTTTTTCACCCTCAATATCTCTCTCGCTCTCTTTTTCAACCTCAATCTCTCTCTCTCTCTCGCTCCATTTCAACCTCAATATCTCTCTCATTCTCTCTCTCTCTCTCTCTCTCTCTCTCTTTCACCCTGAGTATCTCTCTTTCTTTCAGTCTCAGTATCTCTCTCTGTTTCTCTCTCTCTCTCTCCCTGTTTCTTACCACCACTCCATCTCTCTCTGTATGCCTCTCTGTTTATTTCACTGTTTATTATTTTTCTTTCACTTTTCTTTCATCACTTCTTGTTTACTTTTCCCCTCTCACACTTTCTACCAATCTCTCTCTATCTCTTTCTCTCCCCTTCTGTCTCTTCCTCTCTCTCCCTCTCTCTGGATCTCTCTTTAATCTTTTCTTTTTCTTTCACTTTTCTTGCATCACTTAGTTTTTTGTTGTATTACCACCCCTCTCCCTCTCTCTCTCTCTCTCTGTCTCTCTCTCTCTCTCTCTCTCTCTCTCTGTCTTTCTCTTTCACTCATTTTTACCCCATTTCTCTTTCATTGTTTTCTTTCCATCACTTTTCTTTTCTCTCCTGCACACCATTTCATCTCTCTCCCTCTCCCCTCCTTATCTCTTTCATTTTTTCTTTCTATCACTTTTCTTTCTAAAGCAGCTCTGGCTCTGTTTCGGTTTTGCTATCATTTTTCTTTAATCTACTATTTATTATCTGTCTTTCTCTTTTACTTTGTATCATTTCACTTTCTCCCTCGATTTTTAGCACATTTTCTAGCACATCTATCTATCTATCTATCTATCTATCTATCTATCTATCTATCTATCTATCTATCTATCTATCTAACTAACATGCTGTACCCTTCTCATCTTTTTCATTTTAGTTTTTTTAGTTTTTTTTCTTTTTCTTTTTCATTCTTTCTCTGTCTATTTTCTTTGCTGTTTATCACTGTTTTTTCTTTTTGTCTTTCTCTTTTGTTTAATAACATTTCTTTCTTCTTAATCTCTCTCATTCTCTCTTTCATGAATAGTCCTGTTTAATGCTTTATTATTATTATTATTATTATTATTATTATTATTATTATTATTATTATTATTATTATTACTTCTAGAAGTTCAAAGAAACACAGTTTTGCTAGTCACTGATTTTATGGTAGACACTGAGCATCATGTACATTTTTACAAAATGAGGGCTTCTGTTAGGAAGATAAACTTTCTCTTTCTGTATCTCTCCTTATCTTATTCTCTCTCTCTCTTTCTCTCTCAATCTTTCTCTATCTTTCTCTATGTTTTCTTGCTCTTTTCTCTTCTTCTCTTCCTCTCTGTGCTGCTGGTGACGGGTATCTGCTGTGTGACAGACCCCTTGGCTTTTTCAGGGTCATGCTCTGCGCTCTGGCCTCTAATCTGGCGCTAGTCGTTTAGGTGTCATGCTGGGCTTTGACAGAGCAGGTGACAAGGAAGCCAAATCTCCAGGCCCTGCACGCCCTGCACCGCTCTGATACTGCTGTTTAAACACAGCAATGGGAGGGGTGGGCCCAGGAAAATTTAATCCCAGAGACATCACTATAGTATGGATGGTAACCACAGTAGGGATGGTAACCACCAAACCATATTTATAGTAAATATGTAGTATCCAAAAGATACCAAAAGATAAAAGTATCCAAAAGATAAAAGAATGAATAAATCTAATTTAAATACAATACACAACTGTTAATCATCAGACATGAGACCAAGTCACTAAGTTGCAAGAAACAAGTAAGTCTCAGGTCCTGACAATCAAGTCCCGAGTCAAGTCCCAAGTCAATACAAGCGAGTCTTGAGTCAAGTCCCAAGCCTTAAACTTTGAGTCCTAGTCAAGTCACCAGATGTAACGTCATTTCAGTATTTAACACAATTCATGCAGTTGATTAGTAGAATACTAAACTGACATTAATATAAAATTAGCATTTTTAAAGTTTGTATTATAACAATAATAACTTGCATATGAAATTAGATCATTTCAAGCAGTTCTAATCACTAATCACCTCATTATCAATCCATTACCCAGTTAAAATAGGTGCTGAAGCAGAAAAAACACTAAAATGTGAGGCAGTGGGCCTCGAAGGCCAAGGCTGAGAAACACTGCACTGTATGGAAGTATTAGTACTCATTACACCTACAGGAACTTTAATAATCACATTCTAAACTCATAAGCATTAATATCTGGACGGGGTCTTTCAGTTCTAACAGCATGTGTGAACTCTGCAGTAGCTCTGCATGGACTGGTCAGTGTTTGTACTGTTCTGCACTACTTGAACACTTCCTGTCTGAGATGCTGAGCTTCCTAAATGCTTTAATTACTCAGTAAAGTTCTCAGTGGATGGTGGAATATCTAGGAGGGATGAGCAGGGGGAGAGAGCTTCCTTCACATTAGCTGTTGTTTATCATTATGTCGTTAAGTTTGCTAGCTTGTTAGTCAGCTAGCTAGCTAACTGCTATATGTGAAATATACATAGCAGAGACTTCCTGTTCTTTGTGCCTTGAAAGTGGAACAAAGTTTGAAGTGGTTGCAGCTCCATCTGTGATCTTGTATGTCACAGTTCTTTTTTATTTACTGCAGCAGAATCTTTGTAGTTGAACGGGAATATTTTCAGGAGCATATTGCTCCTCGTCTCCACACAAATTCAACACTGGCGCCCCCCCAAAGCTTCCAGTGATTGGCTGCAGAACTTCACTTGTTGCTAGGTTGCGGATAAACTGAGCGGCGCAGCTCAGCTCTCTAGCGTTACAGCAACATTTAATACAATGATTCAGTTCCGTGATTCAGTTTTCTATATTTATTATGTAAAATATTATGGCGAGTCTTTTCAAGTCTTAAAGCTCAAGTCCAATTCCAAGTCCAAGTCAGTAAAGGTAAAGTCTAAGCCAAGTCGCAAGTCTTTAGTGAGAAGTTACAAGTCATCAGTTTAGTGACTCAAGTTGGACTCGATTCCAAGTCGTGTGACTTGAGTTCACACATCTGCTAATCTTACACTTAAGAACCTAATTACAGAGTCCCAACTTTTATAGTACTAGGGGCAGCAAAAATCCTTAAAAGAAAAATACCATCTTTCCAGACCAGACTCTTCTGTCTTTGAATGGTGAGGCACTGAAATACTTAAAATTGAAAGTCCAGCTAGTGTTTAAATCATTGCTTTGTCTTGTGATGGAGATTTATTGGGTTGTTTGGTTTAAAACTACGATTTTCATTGTATTTATCCACATTATTTGTGTTTCATGTTTTTTTTACTATGGTCAACTCTACTGCTTACTACATTTAGGTACTGGCAGATACAACACATTTAGATTTTGCTTAAAAATGTTAAGAAAAATATTATAAAATACTTAAAAAAATGATCAAACCAGCTGAAAACATAGTGAGCGCAGTATATAGACAGGGTGAATAGGTTGTTTGCAAATAAAGTGCCATGTTACTGCATTGCTATGGTGGAAACTGCAACTGGAGGGCAGTTAGTGATTTTCTTCATAGGAAGCTCCATCACTAGCTCTCAAAATGCCTGTGGTTTGCCTCATTCACAGTAGCTCAAAATCAGAAGAGCTTTCATAAAGACTGTTGTTCATGAGGGACAAAAAAAAATCAAGAAATTGAAAAAACAGCAGCAGAAATGGTTGGCCAGCCTTCATCTGCGGTCAGGACGAGGCTGAATACAGCTTTGAGTTTCTTGTAGTTGTTGTTTTAAATCTATCACTATGTTTCCCATGTTCACTTTTACTTATGCACAAAGCTGTACTTTTATTCACCAGTTTTCCTGTTCCACCTTAAATGGTACGCCAGTTAGCCAACATTCTAGTGCCTGCTGCACCATTAAGGGTAGAACAGGTAAACTGGTGAATAAAAAGCTTTGTGCGGTCTGCAGGAGCGAGTATAGTATTGTGTACAGTTAATTTGTGGGTAAACGCTGGTGATAGAAGTAAACAGCCGTATTTTTAATGTCAAGAGGCGTCACAGAGTTAAATGTTGCTGGTTAATCCACACAACAGTGTAAGAGCACCAGATGACAGACATCATGGAGCTCCTTGGTACTGAGGTCACCCCTAACCACTAACAAACAAGTTGTACTTAAAATCTTTTGTACTTAAAATCTGGAGGATGCACCAGCATTGAGATAGGATGGGACTGTTTCAGCTCACACCCACTCTACATAAAGACTCAGTCAGAGACTGCCTCAGTCAGAGACTGCCTCTACCTGTGCAGCTTCTAAAGCTTTGCTATCCAGATTTCAAACAGAGACTCTTTTCCTCGATATTTAGTTTATTAAACTGTAAGTACTGTTTGACCAGGGGAGGATAGGTCTCCCCTTGTGAGTCTGGTTCCTCTCAAGGTTTCTTCCTACAGTTGAGGGAGTTTTTCCTCACCACTGTTGCCTCTGGCTTGTAAATTGTAACTGTCTGTTTTCAAACCTCTGTAAAGCTGCTTTGAGACAACATCATTGTAAAAAGCGCTATATAAATAAACTTGACTTGACTTGAGAAGGTAGTTCTTATGTCTGCTGTCTGGATAGCTGCTAATCTTTAGTTCAGTTCTAAATTCAAAACAACATTAGAAGCATGTGCTGCACATGTTGTGATGGTCTGTTTGTGTTGTTCTCTTGTAATATTGCTTCCCAAGTAAGTTATTCACTGCCCTTCATCTGGATTTCGAATGTGGTTGGAATCACAGGACTAGGGTGGACAGTTATAATAGTTTTAATAGTTATAATTAAGGCTGCACCGATACCACTTTTTCCTTACCAATACCAGCTTTTCAGGTATCTGCCGATACCAAGTACCGATACCGATACTAACTCTGCCTTAAATGCTCGATATATGGCTATAAATCCTGATAATTATAGGGTTCCACTATTTATATGTTGTATTTTGTGCTAGCTTGCTTCTTTGTGCTTGCTTGGATGAAGTCACTGTGTTCTTTGATGTGGTTTCGCTTTAAATGCTTAATTAAATTAGACGTAGTGAAGTCTTTGCTGGTCGTGCCACCCCTCGAAATTCTGGCGTTACAAATTTTACAGCGGGCATTTTTGCTGCTGCCCGTCTCAACGAGAAATACTCCCACATTGCGGACATGCTGTTGGCTTCAGTCAAGTGCCAATTAGTGGTACACATGGGGGTCAATAAGCCTTATGGTATCGGCGCTCTCTATTGCCAATACCAATACTGTATGTAAGTGCCAGTATCGGCGCCCATACCCATCGGTGCAACACTAGTTATAATAGTTATAATAGCTATTAAAACATCTAGTAAATCAGTGCAAAATACAATTTATTCATTGCTATGTTGTTTGACCCAGACACAATTTCCAGCTTATATAAAATAAAAATAGGTTTAGCCCCCCAAGACCACTTATTGCTATGTCCCCAACCCACTGACACATACACAAGCTCACAGTGTTCTGCTGGTATTCCACTGCTGTACAGAAGCATCCTCTTCATGGCTCCTATTTGAGTTACTGTTGATGGTCTGACAGACTGGATGGAGTTGCTAGCATGAAAGAGTCTGGAGCGCTTTCTCTGAACTGCTCTTATTCTGCAGATGGCACCCACACAGTTGGCCTGACCTTTTCACTTTCAGATCTGCAACCTGTACCAAAGCGGAGTAACCACACGCACAAACACACTCCCTCCTCTTTGCAGGATGTCTTCGCAGATATCCGTGTGCAAAGCAGCAAATTGGTGATGATGGATGCTCTGTGTTTCATAGTTATGCCTCTCCCTCGCTGTGCCTCCCTCTTTCTGGCTGTTTTTCAACCTCTCTTTCTTTCTCTCTCTCGCAGAATGAAATCAAAGGCTTCCACATCACCACCTCCGCACCACACCCCTCTCTCACTCTCTCTCTCGCACACAGGCTAGGCTTGCCCCAGATATCGGTAACATGCACTATCCGTTATCACGCTGTCACGGTTTATGGGGGGTTGCATCAGCAGAATCTGAAAATGATGTACGGTTTTAATAAAGCGTAAAGCTTCCACTAATGAAGCCAAACACAAATGCTTCCAGAATGCTCAAAAAATAGTTCGTTTAAGAAAAAAGGAGATCTGTTTATGCTCCTCCCACAAATGTGTTTCTTTGTTGCAGCTGTTGCCAGATTGGGTAAGATTTACAAAACATTGGCAGAAATTCTGCTTGTACTGATGAATTTAGGATGGAGTCTATATAATGTATGAAATGCTACCTTACTGAGTTGACAATGTTGGTGAGCTAATAGAAACCAGGCAGCGTGGAAAGAACAAGGTTGGCAAAATTAAGATGGCAAAATGAGGGAGGAGGTAAATGACCTACCCTCAATGTCCCTACCCCCATAAAACATGATTATATATATATATATATATTGTCGCGGTCCAATGAAAAACAAATATATCCAACATGGCAACCTCACAGGAAAGACCAAAAACATACTTACAAACTTACTTTCAATGTAAATATTTTTCCAAGATATTTTGGAGCAGTTCTATTGGTCCATTCATCTTATTTTTTTTTCTCATAATGTTAACAGTCATTGGTGAGTTCAAATTATGTAGAAAACTTTAAATCGACAAAAATGGAGCTACATGTTGTTCATTGGACAGCGACTATATATATATATATATATATATATATATATATATATATATATATATATATATATATATATATATATATATATATATACATATATATACACAGTTTAGTCCCATTACTACCAGCTAATATCCAAATTAACCACTGCGTGCAGCACAGGAGCAACTAGATGGTCTTGATGGACTTAATACTTAATAAGGTATCTGGACCCATGTTGACTGCAATGCATCCTACAGCTGCTGGAGGGCGTGTGGGGGAGGATCTATAGAGCAAACGCAACAATTAAGGTGGTTCAATTGATGTTCAATTGGGTTTAAATCTGGGGAATTAGGGGTCCAGAGTAGTACTTGAAAGTCTTGGTCATGATCTTCCAACCAATGTGGGACATTTCTAGCCATCTAACGTGTCACATGTATGGGTATACATGATCTGCAAGGATGGATTCACACTGGAATCGCTTGAGAGTGGCCTCCACATGATTGAGTGGGCCCAGGGAATGCCACGAAAACATTCCTTAGCTCAACGAGCTGCCACCCACGTACTGCCGCCTTGGAAATCAGGAAAATCATAATAATGTCATAATAATGTGACTCGACTCTGTAAATAATTAAACCTTCTTCCTAATTAAACTTAATGTGGTCATTAGCAGTGTTACACGCAAGTACACACAACACCACAAATAAGCCAAGAGACACAAGTTTGTATTTCTACAAACTCTTTATGGTACAGTAGTGAAAACTCTGGGAACCCTGACCCATATCCAGCACAGAAACTGGGAAACACCCATTTGATTTGCATGACTATGAAATCGGAAGACAGTGAAAGACTTGCATAAAAATCAGTGTCAGCGGATAAATAACATTCTCTTGATAACATTTCTAACTGTGAGACCTTCACCTTACCCGTGCAGAGTAAATCAGCTGAGTGGGCTGGGTGTTTTGCATTGGTGTGAATTTGATTTTTGGCCACGTCCTGTACGGTTTTGTCCAACTTTGCAACAGAAACTAAGAAAGGAAAAAGAAAGGAATTGTGAGTGGAACTTGGAGAAGTCATTTTGTCCTGCCGGATTTGAAGACTGCTCTACTTGACGGTGCTCTTATTAAAAACACTAAGACGCGTCTTATAGCTAGAGTTTACTCTCAGTTGTGCTATGTAGGTTCCATAACCGGGGCTCTCAGAGGACACAGTTGGCTGTGGTCTTATTGGGATGGAAGTATGGCAGGGTTCAGTTCTCTCCAGCGTGAAGTGTTCGCCAGCTGGCCGATTGTGCGGCAGAATAGAGCTTTTGGCATTTTCCTCTAAGCATGTTGAGATGCTCAACAATGCTGCATGGCTGGCAGTCCAGACAAGACAGTTGGAAGACTTCATCCACATTAGCGGAGGTGTGTGCTGGCCTTTGCCATCCAAGAGTGGTCAATGTGAATTCAACTAAACTGGGAAGAATAAATTTAAAAAGTGTCTTGTGTCTTGCAATGTGAGTGATGACTGCTGTGTACAACTTAATGTCTTATGCTGGTATAGTTTAATATCACAGGTAGTTCAGTTCAAACCAAATCTTTTCATTGGACTGTTCTACACAATAAATTTGTTAGACTTGTAATGGATTTTGTTATGCATTTATCAATAACACGTGCTTCTAGTGCTCTTATACTAATATATACAATATAGCAACCAGCACTATTTTGTTTTCAGACTTCAGTATGCTTCATTATGTAGTAATACTAGTATTAGTTATGTTATTTAATTATAACTAAGTATTTTTAATGTCTATTAAGATTCATTATTGGATAGTGAGAATCTAATTGGAACTAATTTGTGTCTTTTCTTCTTTTTTCTCTTCTCAATATGTCCCATTGCCTGACATGACCATCATCTCTCCATTGCAGGTAAGAATAATTTAAGTTTCTTTCCCACCTCCATCCAAAAGCATCTGCAACCTAGTACAAGAACAGAAAATGTCACTGATGCGAAGCACCACTTTTATAAAGCAACTAAAACTACTTGAGTGTGAATACCACCCCCTTGTGAAGAATCTCTGCAGCCTGTTAAATGTGAATGAGTGAGTGAGTCCAGTCCATGAGGTGCTTCGCATCTAAAACCCAAGTGAAAGTAAATCAACATAAAAAAACATAATAAATACTATAAATTCTATAAATACTGAAGGATGGCTGTGATAAATGTGCATTCTTGGAGATTTTGCTGATGATGGCCATGCGTGTGGCAGTAACCCTGCGATATGAGCAGAGAACAGGAAAGATCTACTAATACAACACTAACTCATGCCCATCGCAGGTTCACTTAACAAGCCCACAGTCCACTGGGGTGATTATGGCTGGGTTGCCAGCCCTGTGGGAGATTAATGGGTATATGTGTGTGCAAGCGTGTGTGTGATTTAGGAAGCTCTGAAGCTATGGGCACTCAAGTCCCTGTGGTTAGTGTCAAAGGTCAAGGTAGACGGCGGTCAATAAATATCAGTAATGGCTACCAATAAGTGCTTTGCTGATTCTTGAAGCCACCGCACACAGTGCTCTCTCTCCCACACACATGATCTCTATTGCGCTCATCTGGATTAAATGAGTCTCCCATGTCCCATGAGCCCTGGTCGGAGCCAGCTGTTTCTAAATAAAGCGCTATTATTCCTGAACACAGTGGAAATAGAGGCCGCAGGGCACAGAGTGTGCTCACACACCAAATCCTCCAAGAAGCAGGATAATTATGCCCTTTTAAATGGATAGTATTCCATACACTTGGATCTGGACTGTGGGTGATGCAGCTTGTGGCCCTGTGCCATGAGGTTTACCACAAAAAACAGACCATCTTTAGCAAGATGTTCAAGCAGATAATGTTATTAATCAGTAGGGACCACCAAGGCTTTCAGAAAAGACTTCAGAAACGGCCTAATGATTTATGTGAAATAAAAAAACTATATTTTTTAAATACAGCAAATATTTGTTACATTTAAAGGCTGTCTACATTATGTATAGAATGCTACCTTACTGAGTTGACTATGTTGTTGAGCTTATAGAAACCAAGTAGGGTGGAAAGAACAACAAGTTCAACAACTACAATACTTGCAGCCTTTAAATGCCTAAAAAAAAAAAAAAAAAAAAAAAAAAAAAAATATATATATATATATATATATATATATATATATATATATATATATATATATATATATATATATATATATATATATATATATATATATTACATTTAAAGTCTGCAAGTATTGTATTATTTTTTGTTTTTATTTAAAATTTGGTTTCATTCGTGAAGTTTGGAATTATCCAGTTTTCCCACCATGCTCACTAAGTAGATGCAGCCAAATGAGTGTTCCCATTGGGTAGGCCTTAAGTAGCACTACTGAAGGCTTTTGAGATTAACTGCGTAATTAGTGTCAGGTCATAATAACTTAATTATGAACTGATTCTATAATAAACTTAACACATTTTGATTTACAATGGATATTGATGCTTTGGAAGGCCTAACTGTAGTCCTTCTAAAAGTTCTATGTTTGTCACTGTCTGTAAATATAATTGGTAGCCTGACCAATTATGGCTGAGTGAGTCACAGTTAAATTGCTACAAAGTGAAATATATGTTTATGTCTGTTACAAATTTAAAACATGGGATGCATTGTCCACCAAAGGTGTCTTAATCTGGTGAGGCATTAGCTAAGAGCTAGGCCTAGAACATTCAGAACAGGATTCATGTGAATCCTGACTAGCTTGGTGCTATTCCCAAAAGACTGCCAGAAGTATTAAGCATTATCTAGAAGGTGTTTTTAGTTTTTTTTTAGTTTTGAAGTGTGTGGTCTGAATTAAAGGCCTGGTCAGATTAATAGACCCTAGTTTTGTATCCATTAACTCATTTAAGATCTCCAAGGTTTCCAGATGGATTATAACATGCATGCCCACGATTAGCATATTAAACGCAACAGTATGTTGATTAGGAGCTTTCTGCATGCTGTTATGTTTTCTATCCCTGCATGAAAGAAGTATAATGCTGGCTTCATTGCTGAATGCTGTTGAATACAATGCTGTCTGAGTGAGTTTTTATAGAACAGAACTTAGAAAGCTGGTTTCGTTATATTGGTTTTCATCAAAGCAACAACAAAAGCCGAGTGTGAATATTCCTATTCATATTAGAGATATTCAGAAGTTGCTTTATGTGAGTCCGAGTAGAGTCTGGAGTCTTTAGCCCAGCCTTTTAGTTTTGAGGCAGTTATTGTGTTGTACAGAAGTCAAACCTTACTAAAAGCCTGTCAGCCTGTTTGATATGGATTTAAATAATGCACCTTTTAAAAGCCTTCAGTCAGAAGGACAAAATAGCAGCGCCAGACGCAGGTGTTTCTTTAGTGACTAGTTTGTAACCAGTTGTGCTCTCTAGGTAGCTTCACAAGTAATATAGTTTTAAGCTAATTTTCTTTGGTCATAATTTTATTTTTTGATGTCTACATGTTGGTAGATCTGATCACCCTTCTCAAGCTGGACTGGAACAGGATGTTTTAGAGTTTTTAAGTCTATACTTTTTTTCTCTGCGTGTTGTGTCAGGGTGCGCCAAGCCTGCCAGTAAGCGGGCAATATAGTTTCCTTGCAACAGAGAAAAGGGCTGGAATTCCAATGAGGCGTTTCAGGCAGTTGAGAAAAGTGGTTTCTGTGGGAGAGAGTTTCTCCCTCTGGTATGTACTTCGGCCTTTATAACTTTGCAGACTGTTTACATGCACAAAAAAGCTACAACACTAAAGGAAGAGGGGGGCGGGGGGCCTGACAGGCATAATAGGTCCTTTATATGTTTTAAAGGGGTATAAAACTAAACACAGATTTGATAAGATTAGCTGACAGCTTCAACTAAATTAGCCATTGAACCAGATCGCAGACGTTCTATACAAACTACATGCTAGACAACTATTTCCTATTGAAACAATATACGCTGCATGGAGCTTTTTGTTCCCTTTTCTGTAGTGAAAGACTCAGTATCTGATGCTGATGTGAACAATGGGAGATTAACATTGCCAGAATAACTGCGCATGAGCTTGCAAACATATATATGTAAATGAAACAGATATACACTACCGCTCAAAAGTTTAGGATCACTTAAGAATTTAATTTCATGCCATTTTCATGCAATTCACAAACAATATTGTCCATTTCACAATTAATTTAAGTGTATCAGATGGTTTTTAAAGAATATAAATGTTTGTATTAAAGCTTATTTTTGTATAGAGTCTTATTTTGCATATAGTCCTATATAATGTCTAAATCTCATGGTGCGGCCGCCAATCCAAGTTAAGGATGTTATTGGACTAATTGGTTGTTAGAACGCTCTTGCTCAATTGTGATGCACAGCTGAAAAACATTCTACTAATAAGTGAGCATAAAAGGGAGAACAACATTCTAGGTTAGTTTAGTATCTGAAGCATCAGCATTTGATGGCTTGCTGACCGACTCAAAATGACCAGAAAGAAACAACTTTCTTTAGAGACCCGTCAGTCCATTGTTGTGTTAAGGAAGATACTCCATTGAAAACAAGAACATTTCACTGTGATCCCAATTTTGAGCGGTAGTGTATGTAAATGAAAAGGTTGCTGATCCTAATTGAATTACTTCTGCATCAAGTCGAGTCACAGGTCAATTAAGGGCAAATCAGAGTTTCAGACACCTCTGATTCTGCTTGTATGTAATGCAATGACAAAAGTAAAAAAAAATAATAATAAAAAAAAAAAAAATATATATATATATATATATATATATATATATAAAGTATAATATTAAAATATTCAAGTGAAGAGCAGAAGATTAAACAGCTGCTTTGGGCCTCGTAATTAGAGTAACAAGTCACTGTGACTTAACCTGCTGCTATAAATACGAATGGTCATTTACAGTGGTTGTTGCGCTGGTTATACGGGTGCAGACCACTGCAGACAGTAGTGTAGGAAGTGGGTATAGGTGTGTCTCTAGGGGGGGAAATGCAGACTGTTGAATGGCTGGGAAGCAGACAGAGAGACCTGATAGGCTGTCTTTATTGCAGAATTGGGAAACCAATTCTGTAGGCTCAGGGCCCAGTGGGGTTTATTATTGCGAGACGTGCCCTCCCTTGACAATCGGACAGCACGCTGCAAAGTGAAAATCACCTCGTAAACACCCAGCAAGTACACTCGCCACCAGGCAACACAGCCAAATCCAATGGCACAAACAAGAGGTAGGGCAGCATTTTCCACGAAGATCCTGTCCAAATGTCCCTCTCGTAGGCGGGCCGCGTCCATAGCCAGTCTATGGTAAATGTGAGAGCACATGCTCTCAGCTAAGGAAGTGAGTGGAGTTTGAAGTGGAGTTTGGAGAAAAACAATATGCTGCTCTCTGGAACGGATCCCTGGGGTGATCCCCGTGTCATCTGAGGGGATGCTTGGCAATAAAGCAAACACATTCTGGACTCGGACAGGCTATAACCAGCCAGAGATGATGATGATAGGTTGCGATGGCTGGCTGAGTGGACTCGCAGTGGGCTCCAATAGGACAGCAGGGATTGGCGGACGGCGCAGGGAGTGACGACTGGGTCATTCTGTCTAGGCCTGTCTGTGTCACCCAAGGCTTCAACGTACACCTGGTCGCTTGTGCATCTCAAAGCAAAGCCAAGGTCCGAATCAGCATCACTTCACTGGCCCAATATACTTGCATTTGTTTGGATTGGTGACAATGGTGCATGACAAAGGCAATACAGGATGCAAATAGTGAAACAACAACAGGGGACATTGAGATATCACCTAATACATTTTGTGGTTTGGTGTAATAATTTTAATATATTTGTAAGATTAATATTTTTATTTAGGGGTTAGTTGTAACAGTCTCTAAATAAAAGGGCATTGATGCATTCAAAAAATACATCAACAACAAATAATGATTAGAAAAAGACAGTACGTTTACCCAAAGTAGCCAAATGCAAACATTACAACTATTAATGAGGTTAACTGTGCCAAATGGAGGGGCTAGTTGTAACAGTTACTAAAAACTGTGGTAATTTGACACCAAACAAAAATAATTCAGTGCAATTATATGATTATTTGACCAAACAAGACCTTAATACACTGAAATATATTTTATTTACAGAACATCTATACTTGATGAATACAATTTCACATGAATCTTTTAGAAAAGTTAGGATTCTCTTATTTTTTCATTGAAAGGCTTAGTATCAGTGATATATCTGTCTATATAAAGTGGAGGCTATACTGTAGGCTGATTAGCTGTCCCTGAGAGTGGTTTACATGCTGCTAAATACTGTATTATTAGAGCTAAGAAGATGGGATTCAAATAATATAAGACCATTTACAACTTATAATCAGGGAGCCAAAGTTCATTCATTTTCAATAGAGCTGGTGTTGTCCAGCAACAGGAAGAAGGACAAAGTAAGCAAAGTCAGTCAGCAAGTTGAGCAATGTTTAACTTTATAGTAATAATAGTGTTTACTATTAGGCAGGGCAGTACACACTTTATCTCCACAATAGTACATTCTTTTTTTGGTTCTTAGAAAATTGTTCCTACTAAAGATGGAGGAATGGCAGCAAAGATCGTACACAGTTTAAAATAAATACCCAGTTTCTGTCCAGGATGTTTATTTTTAGCTGGAATGCATCTGATTTGGGCTTGTAAAACTACGGCAGCCTGAGCTCAAAAATGCCCAGAGATGATGAGCGACCACCAATTTGGCAACAGGTAAAAAGTCACTACTGATAACCCTGAACTCACGTGTTTGTGGTAGATAGACAAGGCAAATTTGATGTTCCATTGTTTTCAAAGGGACTGCGATGGAATATTTTGCCAGCATAGGCATCAATATTCTACAGACCCTAGCGGTAAGTGGAATGCTGTATTAGTTGGATCTTCCTAACGTTCACAGTCAACCACAGCAGTGGAATAAACCATTGAGAACCATGGATGCCCAACGTCTCATTGGTGAATTCCAGACAAGTCCAGGTATACAACAAAAATTAAACAGTTCAGTGTGTGTGTCTCCCATTTTCCAAATAAAATCAACAAATTACACTGTTATAGCTCCTGATAATCAATGCCACCTTGTCAACGCTTGAGGGGCTTCATGCTGCCATTGGCCCCTGTAAGGTTCAGAACGCATACATGTGAATGCAGCATTGCCTGAACCTGTTTAACTACTTAAAATATTCATGTTACATTTTACCCCACATTAGTATGTGCCCCGCTCTCCCGTACAAATAACAGTAATAAGGCGTAGCCACAATGATAAGTTTTCCGCTTATTGCCGCTGTCTCATTCATGAACTTTCCGCTGTGCTAGATAACCTTTCTCTGTCCGAATGTAGTCTTCATTTGCAACAGAGAGAGCGAGGAACAGAAAGAGAAATGAGGAAAACAGCGTCCGTTGGGAGAGAATAACAGAAATAAGATGAATCTGTGTAGCCTCCAGCGGTTTTAACCACATCGTCTACACAGATTCCACGTAATGGTCACCTGGGGCTGGCCGGGGAGACTGCGCCAATTAAATTAGGTAGCAGTAGAACGGTTCTCTCGCGCCCCCTGACTGCATCTTGTTTACCGGCCGTCCCCGCGGATCCTCCCCGCTCCGCTCCGCTGTGTACTGTAATTGTATTTTGGACTGGTGCCTTCCAAAATATGCTAGATTGGAGAAGGAAACCAGAGAGGATTGCCAGGATCGCCTTCTGACTACATTACGCATGAAGCTGTGCCATGAATGCAGGTGGACATTCATTTGAGACGAGGACCCCCGAAAAGTCAAATGCATGGAAAAGTTTTTACTACTACTACTAGACAGTATGCATGGAAATTCGAGTGGATTCAGAAATTAGTTGTGGAAGTGGACTTATAGGGATAGGGATGATTAAAGGGTCATAAACAAAGTAATTGCGAGTGGCTTAATGCGAAATAGTTTAATTATATAAGTTAATTATAAAATATTATATATAAAATGTAACTATTTGTATAGATGTATATAAATCCATCTATGCGTCCGTTGTCTTGCGCTTTATCCAACTAGTCAAGTTCACGGGGGGCTGGAGCCAAGCCCAGCGGCCAACATATACTCACACACATGCTCACACCTACAGTCAATGCTGTGTGGTGACAGTGCTTACCACTACACCACCGTGCCACCATAAATATATAGATGGAAATTTGAGTGGATTCAGAAATTAATTGTGGAAGTGGATTTATAGGGAAAGGGATGATTAAAGGGTCATAAACCAAGTCATTGCGAGTGGCTTCATGCGAAATAGTTGAATTATATAAGCTAAGTATAAAATATTAGATATAAAATTAAACTATTTGTATAGCTGTATATAAATCTATCTATGCATCCGTTATCTTATAACATACACTCACGCACATGCTCACACCTACAGGCAATGCTGTGTGGCAACAGTGCTATATATATATATATATATATATATATATATATATATATATATATATATATATATATATATATATATATATATATATATAGTGCTATATATATATATATATATATATATATATATAGTGCTATATATATACAGTGCTATATATATACCTCTTAATACGGCTTTGTATCTCAAGAGTATTAACGATGAGCCTGCCATATATATGCTGTACATATATGCTACTATATGTATATATATAAACTCAATAATGTCTGAAGTTAAGGCAAGTGACCACCACTGCCAGCAAACAAATGAAATATGAATAGTAGCAAAACCAATGCTTTGACATTGCATTGCACTACTGGAGACGCTAAAGGTGAGTGGAGAGATGAAGTTTGAATTCATGAGTTTCTTCTAGACTCTTAAAAACACAGATGTTAATTGAAGAAGATGAACTGATGGACTTTTTGTCATTTTTTTGGTGGATAGGTGAACAGTAACTGGCTATATCTGTGTTGTAGACTCAGTAACCTCTGTTTCCAGTCAGCACCACTGTAGAGAAACTAGACTCTATAAGTTTCCCTACAATAGAGCATATCACATTCAACCCCTCTGAACAAGTTTATTTACATCGTAATGACAATTATGTTGTTAAATTTGAAAAATTGGTGAATTTCCCTTTTAGTTTGCTAAACTATGGCAATATGAGAGACCATCCTCTTCCTAATCTGACTGAGCAGCCTTTTAGTCTGACATAATGGGAGTACAGAATTTTATTGGTGTAGTATTGCACCAGCACTAATGATTACGTCGGCTGACAAAAGGATATGAATATCCTGTCCTTGAGTTGAGTTACGTTCCTGTGAGCTATTTTCGACAAGGCCGCTTCTTGTCCTTTTATCACCACTTTTTCGCGATAATAGAAGATGAAACGGCTCGAGTCCGTGACAGTCTGCTGGCCTTGCGGACGCCTTCCAACAGTTTTGTCGTACATCCGCGTGGTCTGTTGTGTTGTTAGGGCAAGATTAGAGTGTCCCTTCTCTCTGATCTCCTCCAATGTTTAGCATTTCTAATGAGCGCGAGCTTCTGGCAGGGCTAAGTGCTCTCTGCCAGGCTCCGCTCAGGCTGTGGCCAGAGGAGCCGCAGAGACAGGTTAATTAAACTTAAATAATTAAAGAAGTGGCATTAATGACCCGTGGTGTGGAAGGGTTGAAGCATATGGCGGCAGATGACTCCCCGTCTCTACGGCGGCGCTCTACAAAGCAGGACGGGCGAAGTCCGCCTACCCTTTCACTCACTTTGATGATGTCAGTGAATGGGGTGCCCAGGTGCCAGAGTGGCATTTGATATGTGGGACAGGTGGCAGAGCGAGAGACGGAGAGCGAGATAAAGAGAGAGAGAGAGAGAGAGAGAGAGAGAGAGAGAGAAAGAGGGAGACAGACAATAGCATGGTGGCATAACGAGATTCAGAGCGAATGCTTCACCATCTGCTGCTGGGCACAGCTCTCTGGACCATTAAATCACTCCCAGAAAGTTTGGACTAAAAGGCGTCTCCCCTCACTCTCTCTCTCTCTCTCTCTCTCTCTCCCACTTATATGTTCTGTCTCCCCCCTTTTTTTTTGCCTTTTTCAGCCCTAAGAAGTAACCAATGAGAGCTGTGTTATGTCATCTGTCACTCATAGCTAATTAAGGCAAGCTGATTCGAAGCTTTCAATCAATACTGCATTCGGCGCTAGCAGAAGAGGACATATTCTATTGATTTGGATTTGATTACTTATTGTTCTAATCACAGTCATATTTTGTGGGAAGGAAAACATCATTTACATGTTTGCCATGTTTTTGTCATTTCCAGACATCAAAACAAACCAAAAAACTCAGAAGATTAAACAGAAACTTTCATTACACAATAGAAATCAAATGCAAATGTAATTACAATGTAATTATCATATAAGAGCATAATTATACTTTAATAGTGTAGAAACACAATAGGAATAATTCTAGAATTGTGGTGCAGGGGATCAGAAAACCTGATTGCATTTGCACATTAAAGAGAACTATAATAAAAAATGTAACTTCAAAATACAATCTTAATGGACAAAAGTATGTGGACATACTCCTTGTAGTTATTGAGTTTAAGTGTTTCTGCCAAACTCATTATTATCAGGTGTATAAGGTCAGGCACATAGCCATGTAATTCCATAGACAGACATTGGCAGTAGAATGGGTTAAACTGAAGATTTCAAATATAAAGTCCGTCCTGCCCTGCTAGACACATTTCTGCCCTGCTAGATCTGCCCAGGTCAACTGTAAGTGCTGTTATTGTGAAATGAAAGTGTCTGAGTGTGACAACAGCTCAGCCACAAAACAAAACACCACACAAACTGACAGAAAAGAGCCATCGAGTGCTGAGATATGCCGCTTCCATATCTCACTAGAGAGTTTCAACCTGCCTTTGGAAGCAACATCAGCAGAGGAACTGTGCATTGGGAGCTTCGTAAAATGGGTTTCAATGGCCAGATACCTGCACACAAGCCTCAAGTCAAGTCAGGATTTATTTATATAGTACCTTTTACAACAGATTTTGTCACAAAGCAGAAAGATGTGGGTTCAAGCCCCCCGTGAGTAAGCCAAGTGCAACAGCAGCAAGAAAAAACTCCCACAAGAAACTTCGAGAGGAACCAGACTCAAAAGGGGAAACCATCCTCCTCTGGTCCACACTGGATAGCAAAACAAACACAAACGCAATACAGAAAGGATAAGATGTACAATTATATGCAACACTGAATATAAAGAGAGAGGAAGAATACTGTTAGAGTAGCATTGAGGAACACAAAGCACTAGACAGCAGGAAACGTCTGGATGGGTGAACTGGTCCAGAATGCAGGCAATCAGGGGCAACTGGTCAAGACAGATGAAACAACAGCATCAGGCCGCACAGGATGGGCAGTTGTTCTGTATCACACTGCACAGGATGGAAAGTTATTCACATCAGGCCGCACAGGATGGGCAGTTGTTCAGCTTGGGATAATGGGAAAATGGTCTGAGACTGTTTTTCGGGATATATATATAATCAAAGTAGCGGTAACCTTTGAAATGGGTTTCTGTTTATGTTAATATACAGTGCATTTGAAATATTTACTATACTGCCAAAAGTGAAAGTGATATAAAAAAAGTTAAACAATGTTTGTTTATTTAGTTTTCATTTACATTATTTTCTATGATTCAGTTGGTGCTAATGTATGCAAAACAGGAAACAAGAAATATGTCATCAACAATGTCCTGTTGTCCACTATAAAGGACGTTCCATAATTTTTTAAAAAAAAATATTTCTGAAATTCTCAAACTTTTTTTATGGGTCTATTGTCGCTGTCCAATGAAAAACAATTGTCTCCAAAACTGCAACTTTACAGGACAGAACAAAAACTTTCAATGTAAGTCAATGGAACCAGAATTTTTTCCAACCGATTTTGGAGCACTTCTATTGGTCCGTTCATCAAGAAATCTTCACACAATGTAAATAGCCACTGGCGTGTTCAAAATTGGCAAAATTTGATACGTTTTTCATTGGACAGCGACAATATATATATATATATTTTCACAGTACTGATAACATATTGATCACCCTACTGCATCAGTAGAGTGGAAACACATTAATAACAACAATTCAAGAATGTATATCCTCTTGAAGACCATGTCAGTGTAACTATAGGCATTAGAGAATCTGTGGCGCAGTGGGTAGTGAGTGCCAATGCAGGGTCATTGTTCTCACTCTCTCTCTCTCTCATTAAATCCACTTATCTCCTTGTACAGTGAGAGAAGCAGGTTCACTCTCCCTGCTCTTTGCTCAGTGGCTGAACAGGACAGTCTGTGAGTGACACAAAAGTGACTGGGTCTCAGCAAAATCATACGCTGTGACATAAAAGGATCTGTTAAGAGGATTTGCTGTTGTCAGCCTGTGATTTGGGTGTCAGTAATTGTAAGCGGAAGCCGGAGAGGACAGGAGCTGAAATGTGCCTCTGGTTCCAGGCCTTCCTCCCAAAGCTACTGGGTCAGTGTTCCTCTGTGTCCTCAGGCTCTCTGGAGCTGACCTGTACACTATTGATATGCCTGTTTTCTCTCTCTTCACATCCTCTATCTCTCTTTCAGGCACACAAGCAGACAACACTGACTTGCCAATGTTATATATATGGAGATATATTTCAGAAGATTAAATATAATAAATGTATAATTAATTTATTAATTCATAATTAAAAGATGGGAAATGGGACTCCTCACAAGATCTGGTTGAGCCCTCAAGTTCTTATCATCAGATAAACAGAACTTAAAGCTTTCGTCTTTGGTATGGAAGAGAAAATGCAGCTGTGCTGTTGATTTAGATCTGAAAAAAAAACCACAGGGGTTTCTGTCCATCCGGCCACTGTAAGAAGAGAAGTCGACACAATGTGTCTGAAAGGATGAGTAGCTGTAAAGAAGTCACTACTGAAAGAAAATAGTGTTCTTGACACAAAGAACCGGTCACCCCGTAGTCTAAACCCTATTATTGCTGCACATGTGTACTTAGTTTTTGAAAAATATCCATTTATTTATTAGAAAAACTGAAAGCATGTCTTCTGAAAAGAACAGAAGCACTAACCCAGGCAAAGTATTGACATAGTAAATACTAGGGATGCACTGATACCACTTTTTCCTTACCGATACCAATACCGATAGCAGCTTTTCAGGTATCTGCCGATACCAAGTACCAATAACAACTCTGAATTAAATGCTCGATATATGGCTATAAATCCTGATAATTATAGGGTTCCACTTTTTATATGTTGTATTTTGTGCTAGCTTGCTTCTTTGTGCTTGCTTGGATGAAGTCGCTCTGTTCTTTGACGTGGTTTCGCTTTAAATGCTTAATTAAATTTGACGTATTGAAGTCTTTGCTGGTTGTGCCACCCCTCGAAATACTGGCGTTACAAATTTTGAAGCTAGCTTTTTTGGTGCAGCCCTTCTCAACCGAGAAATACTCCCACAGCGCGCACATGCTGTTGGCTTTAGTCAAGCGCCATCTAGTGGTGCGCATGTGTGAGCTATATGGTATCGGCGCTCTCTATTGCCGATACCGATACTGTGTGTAAGTGACAGTATCGGCGGTGCAACACTAGTAAATACTTAAACACTATATTTATATATTAAAGCACTATATTTATTTATAGTTGTGGTATAGCACTGTTGTTTCACAGCAAGACGATCCAGGTATGGTTCCCGGTTTGGGTCATTCTGTGTGGAGTGTGCATGGTCGCCAATCCCAATAATGCTGGGATTGGCTCCAGCCCCAATATGACCCTGAGTAGCGAGATAGGGCAGAAGATAATGGGTGGATGGCTGGACATATTTAGTTGTTGAGGCTTCTAAGTCGTTTTCTGTTAACACTGTTGTGACTTCATATTATAACAAAGGGGTAAAAACAGTGATATGATTGATATGATATATAGCACTTAGCAGACCCCCCACGTGCTTGTAAAATGAATTACTTGTAACTAATACCCATTTTAACTCTAATTAAATGAAGGGTGGTCTCTGACTTTCACACAAAGCTGTAGGCACACTTTACAGATTTATTGAGTCGGTGGGAAGGGACCACTACAGGACCACTGCTGACCAGATTGCATAAACCCCTAGTTGTACAACATGTACAAGATGTACCCCAATACTACCAAGTCAGCATGACTGTTGTGCTTAGAATGGCCCACCACCCAAATAATATGGGTTATCGGTGACCCTATGACGATGGTCCCTTTGTTGTAATGGAGGAGATGGAGGGTAGATGGTAAGAATGCATAGCAACAGATGTGTTACAGCCAGTAATCGTGGTAGGTGGTAGGTGGTAGGTGTATCTGACAAAACAGCACCCCAGTGATTTCGCTCGATTACCCACCATCTTTTCTATCACTGCTTGGCAATCTGTGGCGCTTTCCATCATAAATAAATGCTCCATGACATCTTATCATAACACATACGTCCATATTTAATCAGGATGCAAATACGAATGATTAGAGCCATTACAATTGGCCCGATCAGGGTAATTGTTTTGGTGATCAGTTTCCTGTCTGCTTTGAATTGCAATTAGTCGCCGTGCTGACGACTGAGGTATCAAAAGGGACTGGTGGAATGCGGCGGCGTCACCACTGACACCAGACGACAACTGCGATTAATCAAGCGCTCTCCCGGCCCCCGTCCCAGCCCGGTTGCGCGCGAACGCAGCGACCGTATGGGGCTTTTGATGTGTGCACATGTTTTGATGCAGTAGATTGGGTTGCAGAGCAAGCCAATCGCATTTGAATAAATATCTCATTAGGTTGAGCGTTTCTGGCCTACTTCTGCACGCCGGTTCCTCGGAAACGGTGTCAGAGCGCCGTGACTGCGCCGCTACGAGCTGATTGCTTTGACCTTGTGCTTTTTTCCTCGATGCGCCATATTGATTCTTCTGATAGGAGAAGAAAGCGGTACATGTGCTGAATCGCTAACCTTTTGTCTCCGACTTGAGTTCTCGCACTGCTGTGAAGGCAGATCGTTTTTTATTTATTTATTTATTTTTTATATAACCTTCCTCTAATTCCTTTTCTCCATCTGGACTGGACGAGTAGTCAACAGAAGCAGGCCTCGGTGCAGGGCCGTATCAGTTTGTAGGGCTGCAGGGGTAGTGCGAGAAGATTACAGCCCCGGTGAATGGAGTGTAGTTCCCAAAGCCTCATGGGCTTTATCTCTCTCTCGCTCTCTGTCTCGCGCAGCTTGATGGACGACACGCGGCGCGTCTGATCAACCTGTCAGTAGGTCATCGGTGATCAGGCTGCGCCGGCCGCGGCCGTCCCGCTGTCGGCGGAGACACTTCTGAAAACGTGTAAAATGAAGAGATCATTGCATCACGCGGGGGATAAAGAATCCAATCACGTCTTGCAGGACACAGATAATCCCCACACAGTGCCTTTGGAGATGGAAATTGAAACAGCTCGAGTAGTTCTGTCCAGGAAGGGCCTTCGCAAGGCATGTCACAGCAAAAATGAATTTGTTACTCATGTCGTGGGCTGTGCATGATAAGCGCCATTTTTTTAGATAAGTAACTCGAAAAAACGAGAGCGCTAGTAATCTCGGTTTTTGGAGATCTGGCAATTTCAGACAAGAGTGACTTTCAATACTTTGCCATCCTTGTTGGTGAAACATGATGACTGGATCAAAAAAGAGTGTAGAGTGGCATTTCAGAAGTGCTAGTTAGTTTCACATATATTACAACTAGTGCAATTAAAATGTAAAGCAGTGTGATGATTCAAAGTGGCTGTAATTGCTATGAAATACATTCCGGTTACATTAAAGGGACACACTTTACATATCAAAATCCATGTCCTCATCACCCGGAGAATATTTCTCACCAGAAAGAAGGACTCCAGAAATGACCTTCTCTATGGTCATATTTTTGTCTCTTCCCAGCAGACACTGGACGTCAGTTTGACGTCAGAAAGTCTCGCATTGGAATTTTACTTGAAAATGAAAATTGGGTTGAGGTTAAATCCCAACGTTGGCTTGGCGTCAGCTTCTCATTTTGGCCGGAAATCTAAATCAGAGATCCATTAAAAAACAGTGTTGGGTTGACATCAAGTTTTAACATGGTTGGAACTGGTTGGAAATCAAAATCTGATATCCATCAAAAAATGGTACACCAGCCAGGCACACAAGAAATTGGAGATTGAACTAAACTGAGCCACAGCTGCTACAAACAAGGCAGCTCAGTTTTCGAGTGAACCATGACTCAGTAAATTGTGGAGGAACAACTACAAAAAACATTCTGAACAACAAACTTAATCAGACACTTGAAACACCATCACCCTGCTGAACTTGCCTGAGTTCAAGAACAGCAAGTGGCTGAAACCAAAGCTGGAAAGAGTGCATTTTATAATTTTGAAAGCAGTTTTTCCTTCGTGTTTTGGCCTCCCGTCCAAATGAACACAGCACTGTAGGAGACTGAAAATAGATGTTTTAGTAAAAGCTCTCCAGGGCTGAGATGTTTCACAGTGTTTTCATGTGAATGAAAATAAAAAAATATATATTTATTTTTTTATTTTATTTATTTATTTTTGACAGAAAGATCAGAGAAATGGCATCAATTCACAAAAAAATCTATTGCTAAACAACTAAAAAACAATATTTGACAGCACCAGCTTACTCTTGCTTAAGTTCGTTTCTCTGAATGTTTTCATGGTTGTTCCTTCAAAGCTTATTTACGATTGAGCCTGAGTTGGGCAGCCGTGGCTCAGGTGGTATAGCAGGTTGTTCACTTATCTTGTGGTTGGCAGTTCAATCTCCAACTCCTCCTGGCTGAAGTTTCCTCAAGCATGCTGGATCCAAGTTGGACCGGAGCATTGCAGCTACGATTGCTCACTCCTCCCACCTAACATTGGACCTTGATGTCAACACGCTGTTTTTGTTTGACCTGATTTTGATTTCCAAACAAAACTCATCCTCTGTCCAACATTGGAGGTTAATGTCAAAACAACACTTGTTTTTTAAATCTCAAACTCAAGGTCTGTCGGAGTCCAACATATTTCCAGTGTCAAACTGATGCCTGGTGCCAGCTGGGTTGGTTCAGTAGGTGCCCCTGTGTCTACTATATATTATGTATTTTTGCCTAAAACCCACATTTGATTGCTGGATGGTTTCAGATATTCTCCCAAGAAACTCAACCGACTGGAGGTTCTTCCATAATGCAGTTTTATTGTAATAAAGCAAAGAGCGTACAAAAGATGGAAGATAACATAGTCTTAGAACCAAGCCCTGCCCTTCAACACAAAAGTCTCTGAAGAACAAGACCTGACAAATGTTTACTTTTCTAATGACTAAATAGCCTGCAATAAACATGAAACATTTCATCTCTCTAAACCACTTAGAACACAGCACTGACTCCACAATACTTATGTTTAAATGTGCTACAGTACTTACTTCAGTGCATATTTCCTTACAACATATGAAGGTATAATTAAATATTTTCTGTAACATATTATAATCTATCCTGTTAAATAGGCTTCTTTCCAGGTGTCCCTTAACAGTGAGGAAAATAAGTTAATCAATCAGTCAACTTTATTTTATCTCGGAAATAAATTGAGGGGTGACCCTAATTTTCAATGCATCCGAGCATGTACATTTTAAGGGATTGAAAACAAAATGAACAAAAATAATAATAAATAAATAAATTACAAATTTTAAATAAACATTTAATATAGATGCATAAAAAACAAATGTAATTTTTTTTAGAAAAATTCAATAAAAGAATATAAAATAAACATAAAATACATACATAAAATACATAAAAATAAACAAATAAGCAGATTTTCCCAGTTCACTAAAAACCTCAACTAAAAGCCACTAGAGCGAGTCTGATAATTATTGTAATTTATAATTATTGTTATTTATTGAAATCAAGGAAGAGATGAAAGCTGACAAATGGCCAGAGAGTGATTTATAGATAAAAGTAAGCCAAAGTAAACCAACTCTATCATATAGTCTGCATTGGTCAGTACTGTGAGGGTCACCAGTTATAAATCTCAGAGCAGAATGATAGATTGAATCTAGCGGTTTGAGTTAAGTTAGCTATCATTTAGCAGAAAGGCATAGTTCACCTGAGATGGCCAGACTCATGCTCATAGCCAATTCCTTCACATTCTGGAAACACTGATCGAATTGCAGTTTCTTTCAGTTTATATCATTTATATCTTTTTTTTCAGTTTATATCTTGGTGTACGACCCTAACTCTGCCTGCAGGTCGGGTTGGTAATCCACTGTTGGATGCTACCCTCATATTTGATGCTCTGTTTTGTTTCATCAGGAAGTTTTGGTTCCTAACTGCCTGTAAGCAAAGTAAAGATGGATGTCTCTTGGTAAATAACCACAGACGCCTCTCCTCGTTTTCACTTCCTTGTAAACCTTGTGCTCAGACACAGCACTAAAACTGTTTTTGCAAATAGCACATAATTATCAAGGACAAACTCAAAACAAGTTCGCACTGCTAACAGGTAGACATGCCCTTGGCAGCAGCGGGCTATCACATGGCATTGTGGACGTTGTTGTATTAAAGCTTCTAGAGACCTTGGTGGGAATAAATATGGGAATTTCTCAGACATCTATGGACTGGGGAGTGAATGGTGTACTTTGAAACCATGACAGTGTTACTTCTTATTATATATTAATTCATGTTTCTTTTTTTTTTACTTTGGAGATACATCATTTCAGTACGACAGTGATATTATTGGAACATGTGGCTAAATCGGACCAGAACTGCATTTATTCCGAAAAAGAAATTTGTTAGAAAAGTAATCCATTCGCGGGTTGGAATATACAGTCTTCAGTCAGATAAGAAAAGGTTGGTTCTGCGCCCGATAAGGCAGTATTCTGGCTCAGGCTACAGCAGCCTGTACAGCATCAATCTCCCGGTGAAGGCAGGGGGCTGTCAGGCTGCCATAATCCTGAGCAATGGCAGCGCCGCACTGCCTGGTGTAAAAAATGAACCTGTTCCTCCATCCATTTCCCTTCCACTGCCTGAACGCCACCCACAGGCCCATCCGAGGCCCTGAAAGCTGGTCCCCGTTCTGACGCTGGCGCGCACGCTAATACCCAATAATTGTAACAAAGTGGGAAATCAATGGAAGTTTCTGAAGGTCGGGGAACGGTTGTAAATCGATCGAGCCACGAGGTGAAGAGCCCCCAATGCATTTACATGGTACAGTGTACCGCTTTCATCGTGGCCGGCTATTGACATTAACTTTTGTGGGCCTGCGCCTCGTGCGTCCCTGCGGAATCGGCGGGGCTAGTTTCACACGGCTTAAGCAGCTTTCTCACTGCGCGGATTCCTCTCCCGCTCAGCCTACGCTGCTGCGGTTGAATGGGGCCACGGTGGCCTCAGGTAGAAGTCCGCATTGCAAATTTGACTTTCACGGACATTTCGGCAGCGTGAAAGGTTTTCTATTATTGGAGGCCCTAGTCAAACTCTGTGTCGCGCGGCTAGATAGCACAGACTGAAAGGACCCTAGAGGAGGTGGAAATGTTTTACATGCGCATGTGATGCAGCAGAATTCTGCCGCACTGTAGATTCCGGAGAGCCGTACGGAGCACGTTTACGCAGACCAATAGGATTTCATTCCTGGCTCCGTCTGCATTAGAATTACATTTATGCTAGCGAGTGTGGTGCGGAAAGATAAGAGAGGGAAACATGTTATGTGCCCGGCTGTGAGTGTATGTGTGTTTTGTGAATATGCAGGCTTGCCAGAATGCACGTTTTATTGTCGTCTCCCTCTTTTTTTTCCCTTTTTTCTTTTTCTTCTTCTTTTTCATATATTTCCAACAGCTCTTAAATCTCTGGATTTGAAAAGCACACTTTTAATGTAGGGAACATAATATCATCTGCAGTTGCCATGAGACAGCAGCCCTTTGTGCAGCAGCTAAAGGCCAAGTCACACAGAAAAGCGCTCCCTGTTTCATGTTCTCCATTTTAATGACCTTCAAAATGTCAGTTAGAATGTCCTGACAGCCTACGAGTCCCCCGCCAGTGCCCGGTGCACTCGCGCTTGGACCCCCACATGAGCTCCACCGCTTTAGCGCGTCTCCAGAGGGGAGAGGATGGGAGATGAGAGGAGATGAGGGGAGGGATGAATTGTGCTAATACGTCTGCCAGTAATTCCACTTGGTAGCCAAGTCTGGGCAGCAGTCGGATTTGTTTCCTTTCGTGCCATGTTTTGCATCTTTCTGCATTCGTCCTTATCAGCTGCAGGACACTGGTAAAATCTGCCTCGGTTAAAAACCCCAAAAAAGGTTGATTTGCAGTTGAAATAAGCATTTGAGGGCACCGCTTGCAATGCCTGATGTCTGTCGCAGCAACGCTTTTAGATTTGGCTACTTTATTTTATGGGGCCGTGACAGCCGTTTCACATAATGCATAGCAGATGGATGTCCATTATAAGCCTCTTGACTCAGCAATCCGTAGTAAATGCAATGAAAAATACGGTAAACTGGCTCTTACGTATCAATAAACAGCCTCTAATGCGTATCGGCTACTACTTAAGACCATTTGGACTGACAGCTGTATTAGTCATATGCTGCATTACTGCTAAAATGTTTGGCATCTGTTGGGCGATCATGCGAAACCAATTTTCCTGCAGAATGATTGGAATAATACTACACTACATGTGGACAACCTTCCCAAATATTAAGCTTGTGTTTCTGCCACACCTATTGAGATCAGGTCAAGCACAATGCCTTGCGAGTTGCATAGATAAACATTGGCAAGTATGGGCCGCATTAAAGAGGGCCGCATTAAAAAGCTCAGAGACTGTATACATGGCACTATATAAAGTCAGCTGTGACATTTGGGTTCTGCTAGATCTACCCAGGTCTTCTATTATTATGAACTGGAAGCATATACTTGGAGTAGCTCAGCCCCAAAGCGACAGGTCAAATTCACATGCTTGAGCTCCAAGTAGTCCGTAAAACGGCCTATTCTGTGTTGCATGACTCACTGCAGGTTTTCCAAGCTGCTTCTAGAACACAAGCCTAGGATAATTGGGCCCAATGCCAAGAGTCGACTGGAGTGGTGTAACTGGAACAGTGGAAATGCATTCTCTTGAGCAATCTAAAAGGAATCCATACTGCCATAAAGTTTGTTGGAGGAGGGATAACAGTCTGAGGCTGTTTTCCAGCATTTGGGCTCAGTGCCTTTCAGTTACTGTGGAAGTTCATGTTGATGCTACAGCATGCAAAGATATTTCAGACATATGGTTTCAACTTTTTGGGAAAGACTCCTTCCTGTTGGCATGACTGTACACCTTTGAAATGAATGAGAATGTTGGTTACGTGCCAAACCTTCTTATTTAACATCAGTGTCTGACCTCGCAATTGTTAAATGACTGAATGGCCACATTCACCTTCACTCCAAAGTCTTGTGGAAAACCTTCACAGAAGAATGGAAGTGGTTGTAGTTGTGAAGGGGCTGACTAATATTCACGTCCAGAATTTTAAACACTAGGGCTTTTTTTGATGGTCATGTGTCCAGTTACTTTTGGCCAAATACTGTATCTGTGATTTGGTTTAAAATTATATTTACGATACTGTAAGAAAAAAGTGATGACATTCTAGATGCAACCACAAGCAGTAGAGCTGTAGTAACCAATGTGTAATAAAGTGAATTAAAATTGGGTTATAACTGTATAATAACAGCTTCATACCTACGTTGTTATGAAAAATTACTTGTTGTTGTCTCCAAAAAATATGCTTGCGATTTGGTTTGTACAAAGAGCTTACATTGCTACTGAATAAAGTAACATGTGTCACTAATGGAAGTGGTTCCAGACTTTTGAGCAGCAGTGTGTTTGTCGTAATTGCGGTGTATTATAAAAGAATATCTTCTGTTTTTGTTTTGTTTTTCTGGTTGCTGTTTATGGTATTAACATAAAAAGAGCTAGATGTGTTTGTTATTATGCTGCTCCTGAATTAAAGTGTCTTCCATTCATTAAAGAGTCGGAGACCTCAGTGTTTAGAAGAGTGTTAATGCGTAGCTCTGTGCCCTGCGTTCGCGTTGACTCTGAGCTTTTTTTGGATGGAGTCAGGGAGCCCACGTGCGAGAGCTACAGCTATGATAATGGATCCGGACATGAGTGATTTATAACCTTAATTAAAATTTTCCTTTCTCTCGCTCTCAATTACTCTGTGTTTTACATGACACAGCACCCCTCATTAGAGGCCTAATCCATGTCTCCTCCGTGCTCCTCTCATCTCTCCTGACACCTCACGTTATGAGCACTGGAGCAGCTGGCTATGTCGCCAAGGTCCAGGCTACATGAGCACCTCCATCGCCCAGAGATACGTTTACTGTTTACTTTCCTCTTTCCAAAGCGCTCTGAAGTGTAACGCTGAGCAGGGTTTACTGTTTGGATGTTCTAGACAAACAGCTGAGCATTCTGGATTGAAGATGTTTGGTTTTAACATCAAACCTTTCATGGAAGTGTTATCCATGTATTGTTATGCATGTATGTATTTATTTTAATTTTAGTTTAATCTCTCAGGTATGTTTATTTTTTATTAGAACTATGTGCGGTCCTATATACTACTATTCAAAAGTATGTTTATGTCTTAGAAACCATATCTTGTACAGAGATATTTGCTTTTTTTTTGAGAAATACTCTAATATATAATCAATAAATAAAAACTATACTTAAGATACTGACTATACTAATAGTTACTTTTATTATACTTTTATCTTTTACACGTAACTCATCTAACAGTTTCCGACACATCTACACCATTCGGGTATGTATACAGCTTTTTGTTGGGATTCAGCAGATTTTTCTGAATTTTTTTTCCCCATAGAGAATGAATGGGATGGAAAAGTGCACACCAATCTGCTAAACTTCTGCTCAACCGACAGAGACCATTTCTCATACACTGACTCAGAGCAGCCCCCCGACCATTACTACAGTGTTGGTTCGACCCGCACTCGTCTGTTTGTCATTTTTTTTTCCATTCTTCTTTTTTCCCCATAGAGTCCTATTCATTTCGAGTCACTCCCAAACCTCATGGTCTTATTTAACCTACAGATTCCAAACTGCATGTACTTCTTTAAGATAGATCCCCAAGCACTAGTCCAGAGACATACTAACCCGCACTTATTTATTTGTCATTTATTCATCCCTCGTTCCCCCCATAAGATCCTATTCATTTTCAGCCAATCCCCAACCTCTAATCCACAGAAACACCCACCCACACTCCTCTCACTCCTTTTCTACTTTACTCTATTTGCAGTATTTTTCTCGTTAAGGTTAGCCATCTTGACATCTCAATGTATTCTGGGTGTTAGTTTAATGTTTGTTGCTAAAAAATGGTTCTTTGAAAACACCATTTGTAGGATGTCAGATCCGTCACATTTTTGGTGTCCGCCCAGCATAAAACACAAAGAAATGAACAGTCCCTCCTCCACCTTCCCACTATAGAAGAAACATTGCGAGTCCAACATTAAACTTCATCACATTACTTGCCAAGAGTGTCTCCAGTGGTGGAAAGCAGAGCCAATGATAACTCTTATTTTGCTTCTATTTATATTACTGCTTTTGTTGGCTGCAGAATGTGTTTCCATGCCAGGAGCAGACAAGAGTGTTTATAATGGTTTCTTTACAAGAGCTTCACCCATCACTGCATTTACTCTTTTTAGTTCAATGGCTATGTGTCTTTAAGTGCTCTGACAGGGAGAGGTATGGTCAACATGATTGACTAGAGATTAGAATCTTCCATCAGAGCAGTGCTGCTTCTTCATCCTCTCATGTTGGACTGACTTGATGCTACACTGACGTTGTATTCAGAGACAGGATAAGCTGGATCTAGCTGGTTAGCATGCTAACTTCATCAGATATCTCTGCAACACTATTCTTAGACATGTTTGATGTACCGTCAAAACTATTATTTCATCACATTCTGTTAAGGATTTTAGAAAAATAAGGATTTACGAATTGCACTTTTAAGGGTTGTTAAATGTTTGTTTGCATGGTGAATGGTTTTTCTCTTTGACAGAAAATGCACATGGTCTTGAACAAACATTTTTAAAAATGGTTCTATATAGCACCAAGAATAGGTTCTGATATTGCCTACAGCCATATAACCTTTTTACTACTATATAAAAACATTTTGGCTAAAAGTGTGCTCTCTGTGTGACCGTATGAGTTGGTTGGTTTGTTGGCTGGCTGGTTGGCTGGTTGGTGGGTTAACTGTTTGGCTGGTAGGTTGGCTGGTAGATTGGCTGGTAGGTTGGCTGGTTCGTTGGGTGGCTGGTTGGCTGGCTGGTTGGTTGGTTAACTGTTTGGCTGATAGGTTGGCTGGTAGGTAGGTTGGTTGGATGGCTGGCTGGCTGGCTGGCTGGCTGGCTGGCTTGTTGGTTGGGTGGGTGGCTGGTTGGTTGATTAACTGTTTGGCTGGTAGATTGGCTGGTAGGTTGGCTGGTTCGTTGGGTGGCTGGTTGGCTGGCTGGTTGGTTGGTTAACTGTTTGGCTGGTAGGTTGGCTGGTAGGTAGGTTGGTTGGTTGGCTGGCTGGCTGGCTGGCTGGCTTGTTGGTTGGTTAACTGTTTGGCTGGTAGGTTGGCTGGTAGGTAGGTTGGTTGGTTGGCTGGCTGGCTGGCTGGCTGGCTTGTTGGTTGGGTGGGTGGCTGGTTGGCTGATTAACTGTTTGGCTGGTAGATTGGCTGGTAGGTTGGCTGGTAGGTTGGCTGGTTCGTGGGTGGCTGGTTGGCTGGCTGGTTGGTTGGTTAACTGTTTGGCTGGTAGGTTGGCTGGTAGGTAGGTTGGTTGGTTGGCTGGCTGGCTGGCTTGTTGGTTGGGTGGGTGGCTGGTTGGTTGATTAACTGTTTGGCTGGTAGGTTGGCTGGAAGGTAGGTTGGTTGGATGGCTGGCTGGCTGGCTGGCTGGCTGGCTGGCTTGTTGGTTGGGTGGGTGGCTTGTTGGTTGATTAACTGTTTGGCTGGTAGATTGGCTGGTAGGTTGGCTGGTTCGTTGGGTGGCTGGTTGGCTGGCTGGTTGGTTGGTTAACTGTTTGGCTGGTAGGTTGGCTGGTAGGTAGGTTGGTTGGTTGGTTGGCTGGCTGGCTGGCTGGCTGGCTTGTTGGTTGGTTAACTGTTTGGCTGGTAGTTTGGCTGGTAGGTAGGTTGGTTGGTTGGCTGGCTGGCTGGCTGGCTGGCTTGTTGGTTGGGTGGGTGGCTGGTTGGCTGATTAACTGTTTGGCTGGTAGATTGGCTGGTAGGTTGGCTGGTAGGTTGGCTGGTTCGTTGGGTGGCTGGTTGGCTGGCTGGTTGGTTGGTTAACTGTTTGGCTGGTAGGTTGGCTGGTAGGTAGGTTGGTTGGTTGGCTGGCTGGCTGGCTTGTTGGTTGGGTAGGTGGCTGGTTGGTTGATTAACTGTTTGGCTGGTAGGTAGGTTGGTTGGTTGGTTGATTGGCATTCTGGCTGGTTGAATTCCTACAAGTGACCTGTAAAACTTTAAAAGATTAACATATTAAACTTCAAGCACATATGCAATTAAATTGAAAACAGTGATTCCACAAATGAATTGGTAAAGTGAAAAGGTCATGACTTTAATTAAAGGCTATTCTTCCAAAATGATTCATTCAACATAAGTGCTGTATCACAGAGAATAAACGTGCTAGACGCTAAGATGATAATGTGCTACTTGAGTGTAAGATGCGTTAATATGGAAGGCTTGCTTTGTTGCTTTTGTCTCTGGTCCTTAAAGGAACAACAGCATTCTCCCGACAAACACTAGCAATTGTGCATGTCAACAGGCTGCAGCCAGGTTTGCTTCATAACAGCCATAAGAAACATCCATTACCCAGCCATGCAGTCACAGGCAACAAATGCGTCACTCTAAGCCCCCTCCCCGTCTCTCCCCATGCTTCACTATGACTCTCTCTGTCTAGCTGTCTATCTTCTTGTCTCTTTCTCTCCATCTCTGGCTGTTGCCTGCTTCGTCATTTTTTCGGCCACTTCCCCTCTCTCTCTCTCGCTCTCTCTCTTTCTCTCTCCTTGATTTCCCTGCCTCCCTACCTCTCTTGCATTTTCACTTTTCACATAGCTGCAAGGTACACAGACTCCCCATTTATCTCATTTACAAAAGCAGAGAAATTCCTCTCACTGGCTGCCAGGAGAGCTGGGGGCTGGAGCTTTTTGTTGTGTCTCCCGAGCGAAGAAACTGTAGCATTATTTGTCCAGTGGGTATAAAGACTTATGACTTATTGCCCATACTGTTTACAGCTTCATTATCAAAGTTTCCAATGATTTTTGACCTGACGACTCTCATCAAAATCAAAGGCTCCTGTATGGCTCCTGGCTTGGTATAAAAAAAAAGAAAGCTCATTCATGTTTTTTTTGTCCACTGCAGTGTTTTTACAGAGCCATCTGTAGTTCTTCAATAGCATTGTGCCAAAGAGCCCTTGTTTATTTTAAGGGTTGTATACAAGTATCATCACAATTTATTTCATCAGTAATTTCTTTACTCCCAGTATGTTACACTCCAGCAAATGAAAAGTAAATACAAAGGCAGTGTGATCATTATAGAGAATGTAGGAGAGGCTCCGTACCACTCTCTCATGTCCAGTACTGATACTCATAACACATTCATGACTATTGGTAATACTGACACCCAAGGGGGGGCATGGTGGGGGGGGGGGGGGGGGGGGGGGGGTGGGGGTGGGGGGGCATTGCTGCTGCCTTTTCGTTGTTAAATTAATTGGTTTAACCATATACTCTCTCTGGTTTTAACATTTTCAGCTTGTCAGAGACAAATTAACATTAAAAGAAAAAATATGTTTTTACTATAATCTTTAGGGGTGCTGGGACTCTAAACTAGAGCTAGCTACGCCCCTGGTCTGCAGTTTGGGACGTGGCCAAAGAGTAACGTAACTTTACGTTTCAGAGTGTTTTCTGACAAAAGTTAGTATAAACGTTAGCTAACCCAAACCCTTCCAGTCTGTTACCATAACAACACATTATGCCAAAGCTGTTTTATTACAGTATATTTTGCTGTTCATTGCTCTCATCACTGACCTCGCGTTTAAAGCTGCCGTGATCTACCCGACGCTCCAATGAAGAGCTCCGGTCAGGGAATCTGCTGACAGCAGGATATTTCTGAACAGACACGTCCCCCCCATCCCCCCGGTTCCTATACCAATGCTGATACCAATCAGTTTTTTTCCCTATTTAACAGCTATTCTATTAATAATACATTTGTCTAGTTATTTTGGAGCATCTCTATTGGTCCATTCCCCCAAGAATGTCCCCCAAGAAACAAATACATAACCCGCAACATGTTTCTGGTTTTTTTTTTCTATAAACTTTTTCACACAAAAATGATGTAGAAAAATTTAAATGAACAAAAATGAAGGCACATGTTCTTCTTTAAACAACAGTAATATATGAGTTTATTATTTAGGAACATTTTGGTAGCCAATTTTATTAGTTTTTGTAAAATCTCAGGCCTTGGAATTCTCTGAGCTTAAGAGGTGTGCAGGTTGTATAGACCCAATGTGCCAATCTTCTCCTCATAGCGTTTTTAGTATTCTCCGTCTAAACTCTCCACGTGTCTTCTCATATATTTTTTTTTTCATGACTGCTTTGGTCAGTTTTGCTTGGTCTTTGTCCACCTGCAGGGTGGAAGCTGCAGTAAAGGTGATGAGACGAGCAATAATACAGCACAGCTGAAATTGCGGCTTGCCTTCCAAAATAGAAATGTGGGTCTTCCTAATGACTTAATCGAATACTGTGCATAAGTCTAGCGGACGTAGAGCTGTCAATAACCTATTATTGCTGATCTTCACAGAACAATGGATTGTCCAGCCTATAATCCAGACCAGAACACCACTGAATGCATTTGGGGTTACTTGGATCGTGAGAAGCAGAAAATGCAACTACTTAAGCTGACAGTTGGAGATTCCTGATAAGAATTGAAGTTGTAAAGGCAAACAGGGAGTGCAGTAAATACCAAGTATTTGGACATTATATGTAGGAACATCTTTAGGTTGAACGTATACTGTTCTGTGTGGAGTGTGCATGTTCTCCCCGTACTTGGGGAGTTTCCTCCGGGTACTTCGTTTTCCTCCAACAGTCCAAAGACATGCATGTTAGGTTATCAGTTACTCTAAATTACCCGTAGGTGTGAGTGTGCGCATGAGTGTGTGTACCCCGATGACGTTGGCATTGGCTCCAGTCCACCCCGCGTGACCATGACTAGTGGGATGAAGCGAAGACAATGGATGGATAACATATATATAAATATACAGGCTAACATTTTTTTAAAGAGTTTAAAATCACACTTTAATAAAATAACACCCCGCAGTCCGGGAAAGCCGAGAGCATTTTTATCATCTGTGCTTAAAATTTCCTGCTATGCAGTTTGTCATCTGAAAATACTCCACTCGCAGGGACCCAAAACATTTGTGAGAATTGCGAGATAAATAAGCTCAGGCCATGTAATCATCAGATTTATATCCAGTAGCGGTGAGGTGCTCGGCTCTGTTAGAATAACTGGCCTTCCCTTTTACCCACAACCAGCAACACGGAGCATCAAAATGTCAGAGGTGCTTTCCATCCAGGAGAAGATAATGAGGGCAAGTAACTCCAAGGTTACAGAAGCAGTGATAAATTTACTGATTTCTTGCCTTCGTGCATCCGTTCCCACACACCATCTCTCTCTCTAGCAGTTCTTTCCTCCCTTCGTTTTCTCAATGATGTCTGCGTATCGTGGTCTTATCGCCGCCTCGTTAAAACACTGGAAGATGGCATGGCCTATGATGCTGGTACATTAGCATGCATTCAAGTGAAGAACATTCCTTCCTTCTGCTTTTCCTTTACCCGTTCCGTGCGTGTTCCGTGTTTGTTATGTGGTTCTCTCCGTCATGACAAGCAGATAATTCCTTCTCCAGGAACTCTGAGCAGTTTCCCTTCCCATCATCTTATCAATAATTCTTCCTCAACAGTTCCGCTCTAATGGCTTCAACCTCCAGGTCTGCCCCTCATTTTTACAGTTCTGTCTGCTCTTCTTCCAGTGAAGTTACTCAAGCACTTTCCCCCCATTCTGGATTATGTATTTATCTGTTAAAGGTCAATTACTGGCTGTTTCTGCAAGACCACATGGGAGCACACATCCATTTAAGTTAAGAGGAGGGGAGGGCTGTCCATTTGACAGTACCACACTGTCTGGGTTCAGACACAATCAAGTCTAGGGCTTCAGTTTGAGATCTGATTCTGAACCCATTTAGATCCGCTGCCAGAGGAGTTATGGTACAGTAACATGTACCAGCATGTAGAACTGAAGGTTTCTGTGTGTGGAAATGTTTTCTAGCACTGTTAAGGAGAAGTACAATGCTGGTTTTATTGTTAAATGGACTGTGATTTCAACACATGAGCTCATTCAGAATGAGAGTGTTTACATGCACTTAATAATCTGATTACAATCAGATTTATACAGTTATCTGATTGGTCTAATGGTCATGTCTACAGTATACTCCAAATTCTAGGATCAGATTAAGGCCTAGAAATCCTAGAAATAAAGAATGCTGGATTATAGCTCAGATGGCAACAAAACACTTTTGGAGCGAAGCTGAAACCAACCAGCATGAAGTTGGAGTTTTGTGTTATGTTCTGTGAGTTTATTGGTTCTGTTGTAAAGCAGAAATTCTACTATTGCCCGACTCGTGCCGATCCGTACACCCCATGATCTGAGTATCCAAATGTACACTATAAACAGATTACTGACAACAGATTATGAGATTTTCTGTAGTTATCAGATTATTAATTGCATGCAAACACACATACTTTTAACACAACTTATATGTGACTGATATTTATTGGATTGACTTTATTGGCCAAGTATGCTCACACATACAAGGAATCTGTGTTTGGTTACAGTTGTTCACAGTGCACGATAACTACATGATGATTACAGAATTAACAAACACCTAGCCATCCTCCTACTCACACACACACACACACACACACAATGACATACACACACAGACACACATGTAAACCTAAGTCTCCAGTCTCTCCTTCTTCCTCCATTCCTGCCTCTGACTACAATCCCCAGAATGCCCCTCGCTGGCCAATACCATACCTTACTCCTGTTGTAACCATCATCACCTGCAGTTATTTAGGTATTGCCAATCATAGCATACGGAGCAGTTCTGTCTAGTGTTTATCTTGTTCTCTGGTTTGACTATTGCTCTGTTTACCGGTGTAGTAATTCTTGTGATGCCCATTTTGTTTTGGTTGCCTGGTTAGTTTGTTTCTTGGTTTTAACTATTGGACTGATTGTTTGGCTTCGTCTCTGGATTTCCCTTTGGTTATGTTTGCTGTATGGTCCTTGTCTCTGTTCCTGCCTATGTTCATTGGTTTGGTTAATGTCCTATGTTCATTGGTTGGATTGAGTCTAAATTCTGCAGGAGGGTAAATCTCCAGGAGCAGGATTTTTTGGCCATTGCTGTTGATGGTCTTTAACCTGTGGGTGACATTATATGGGTTAATACAGAAGGCTGCTTGCTGTGGTTGTGTTCTTCTGGCTGCCAGGGATTGTTCAGCATTGTAAACCTCCAACATAGGGTTGGTGTTCTTCTGGCTGCTGTGGTTTGATCAGCATTGTAAATGCTATTGGTTATGTTTGTTGTATGGTCCTTGGCTCTGTTCCTGCCTATGTTTATTGGTTTAGACTAAGATTGTGTAAACAAACCCAACAGTCCTCCGAGTGTTACAATTGGTTTGTGATATCAGTAACTCCTCTCCTCTGCAACTGCTCTCAGAATATGAACATTTTATGTAATTCCCATATAAATATTATTAGTTGAAACAGCCTCACAGTCTTAGTATCCATCTGAGCAAAAGCTACTTGGTATACACTACCGCTCAAAAGGTAAGGATCACTTTAGAATTTGATTTCATGCAATTTTCATGCAATTCATGCAATTTTTATGCAATTCACAATATTGTCCATTTCACATTTTTTTTATTTAATTTAAGTCTATCAGATGATTTTTAAAGAATTAAATGTTTGTATTAAAGCCTATTTTTGTATAGAGGCTTATTTTGCATATAGTCCTATTATCAGCAATTCTCAGTCCTCTGTCTAAATCTCCTGGTACAGCTGCCAATTCAAGTTAAGGATGTTATTGGACTAATTGGTTGTTAGGACACTCTTGCTTAATTGTGATGCACAGCTGAAAAACATTCTACTAATAAGTGAGTATAAAAGGGAGAACAACATTCTAGGTTAGTTTAGTATCTGAAGCATCAGCAGTTGATGGCTTGCTGACCGACTCAAAATGACCAGAAAGAAACAACTTTCTTTAGAGACCCGTCAGTCCATTGTTGTGTTAAGGAAGGAAGATACTCCATTGAAAACAAGACAATTTTACTGTGATCCCAAACTTTTGAGCGGTTAGCACTTACTTCTTTACCATGATGGTCATTGTCATAGATGTGGTCAGAGATTACTGATGTACCTTAACTTCAGAGAAAGGTGTGGAAAGGAAATAGTGCTATATGTTGTGACAAATCAGCCCACCAACAACCCAACTAAATTCACACTTCTCCTTTCCCTTTAAAGTATTTCATCATCATTCTAAAGCTGTCTAGTACCAAAAAGTGTTCAGCCACTGTTGCAAGTCATAGAACATAGAGCTTTTTGTTAAGAGTGGACAATAGGCAGACTCCCTTTCTGCCATGAGTCCCTGGGGCATTTTCTGAATGAGGCCACTCCTGATTGGACGCTCCTCTATTCAGATAGCCCAGATTCTATATTTGTGTGCATACCTTTTACACAGATGGCTATATACAGCAATAAGTAGGCTAGCATGTGCATTACGAACATGCAGTACTTGAGTGTTGAAAGCATGTCCCTTTGGGTTGGTACCCTTGTGAAAATCTTGTCTATCATCTATATTCTCTCTCCTGTCTATATGCTTTCTCTCAGTGCTATTCATATTCTCCAAGAAGCTTCGTCAAGCCTGCTCTGGCACATCTACCTTCCTGAGGAGTTCATTTCCAGCCCTGATTGAACACATTTATCCACATCATCATTAGTTAGTCCAATTTACTTATACGACCAGGTGCATTGGATTGAGTCTAAATTCTGCAGGAGGGTAGATCTCCAGGAGCAGGGTTTGTGGCCATTGCTGTTGATGGTTTCTAACCTGTGGGTGACATTATATGGGTTACTACAGAAGGCTGCTTGCTGTGGTTGTGTTCTTCTGGCTGCCAGGGATTGTTCAGCATTGTAAACCTCCAATATAGGATTGGTGTTCTTCTGGCTGCTGTGGTTTGTTCAGCATTGTAAACCTCTAACATAGGGTTGGTGTTCTTCTGGCTGCTGTGGTTTGTTCAGAATTGTAAACCTCCAACATAGGGTTGGTGTTCTTCTGGCTGCTGTGGTTTGTTCAGAATTGTAAACCTCCAACATAGGGCTGGTGTTCTTCTGGCTGCTGTGGTTTGTTCAGAATTGTAAACCTCCAACATAGGGTTAGTGTTCTTCTGGCTGCTGTGATTTGTTCAGAATTGTAAACCTCCAACATAGGGTTGGTGTTCTTCTGGCTGCTGTGGTTTGTTCAGCCTTGTAACTCCATGACAGGATGTTGCTGAGATACACTAAGTGTCATGCGGCATTTCAGTACAGGAGCTTTTCCAGAAGCAACTGTTGTCCTTAAGCCTGCAGTCACTTGTTCTCAGCCCCTGCACAAGCATTACGAATATGTGACTCATAAATAATTTAGCCTTTGGCTTTGTGACTGTTGAGCTTGTGTTCTGCACCTCTCTACCAGAGCTCCAGGCACTTTCTACAGTCTGTGAAATTCTTTGGGTGATAATAATGTAGACTGTTGATTGTGTTCCTAAAGTAGAAATGGACATGTCACTCATGCTATTTAGGGAATAGGTGTCTTAATGAAGGATACTGACATGGAAGACCTGAGTAGTATAAACTAGCATTAAACTGACTCTGATATTGGCACCTCAGTTATTGATAGATTGACACCTTAGTCGGTAAGTTGTATCGTTCTAGCTGGATGAATGGTTAAAGTCGCGGCTGATGACATTGTGAATGACAATGATATTTACTGAACTTATATATTTAATTTATATATATAATTATATATAATTTATATATTGTTTGTTGTTTTATTTGCAACTATTTAGCTTTAGTCATATTACTACTGTATTATTATTACTTTATACTACTTACCCACGTATTTGTACAAACATAGAGGATAACTGATTGTTATGTGTCCCGAGGTTGCAACCAGCTCAGGGTCACGCATAGATCCTGGTGGTTCTCCTGGATTTGATCCTCACATGGCTATCCGACAATCCATTACCCCTAGACAGGGTCTTAACATGATCCATACAAAAATAGACTAATACTGATTAATACTAATACAAACTCAATATAACTTAACATATTGTCAATGTCCAAAGAAAAATACATATCTCTATTCTTTTTCTCTATATTCTATTCTATTTTTATAGCAGCTGGCATTAACACTGTTTAAAAATTTCACAATAAAAGTACCAACACAAATTCTCCAAAATAACTTGACTTACATTAAAAGTAAAGGAAGCTTTCCTGTAAAGTTCCAACAATATGTTAGTTAGATTTGATAGAATTAGTATCAATACATGTATGTATGGATCAGGTATCGGGACCAGTATTGGAATATTATCTCTGTTTCTGTGACACCTGCTAGCAATGACTGGTTTGGTAGGTTAGTCTACATTGGCTAATCGCAGGTTGTATTACAAGCAAAAGGACTGTAAAATTGTACCTAGTATCCAAGAATAGTATAATAGTATCCACAGGATATTATTCTCCACACTATACATTATAGATCACGAGACCTTTCATTGTGTACAGTGTGTTGAGAATCTCCAGTGTGGCTGCTCCGAGTTTAACGAAGACAAAGTTAGCCAAAACTATTATCTTGCTAAATTGTCAGGCTTCTTTTCTCTCCTCCCAGGTTTCCTTTCTGCTGTCTTCTTCCTCCCCAGTGGTGTCTCCTACCTGAGGCTTTAATTGCAGGAGCAGCTGAAGGCTCTTTGTGGCCCATTATGTTTGTATGCAACCGACCAACCCTGCAATTAGCGTGCCACTCGCAGGCTGCATTGTTCCATCCTATGCGTACTTCAAAAGAAGGACTTCTGTGATAAGTTTTCTTTCCCTTCAGTCTCCCGCTCCATAGCTAGAAAGCAGGGACAGGAGAGGCGAAGTTCCCACAAGTCGCTGCAGGACGTAATGCTCCAGCTGTCGTTAGCGACGCCATTAGCAAAATCTGGAGCATATTTTTTAGAGTACAGTTGGCAGTACATTGTTGGTCTGAAGTGATGACTCTAAAGGTGTCAGCAGTTATATGGGCCCAGGCCTTGTGGTGTAATGTATTCCGGATTATGATTATGTATTCCATGCCTTTCTCTCTCCCTCTCCTTGTCAGTCACCCTAAAGAGCTGTCTATACAGCGAGGGACTGTAGAATGGCCCCCGCTTACTTTCCAGGAATTCGATTGGCTCGTAATGTGCCGCGTGTGTCAGAGCTTTGTTCGAGCGGACAGGAAGTCAGTCCTGAAGGATATAACATCGTAATGAGTCTGCGTTATTGCAGCCATTAGATGGCCCGCACGCCACGGCTTGAGTGAGTGCTGTAGAGCGGCCGACTCTAACAGGGCTTGCGGCTCCATCACACGCTCTTGCCATTGTGCTCCCGCTCTACAGGGCTTGCTTTTTTAATGCTAATAGAGTTTGTTTCGTTTCAAGAAGGCTGGGAAAAAAAAATGGCACCAGCCTCAGTGATGAGGGCCTGCGATTAGAGCTGGAGCTCATTCAGATTCCCTACGCCATGCTGGAGAGACTGCTGTGTCGAAATGATGAGGCAGGCGCTGCCCAGCCAGCCAGGCCCTCAGAGAGGAACGGCTAGTCCTGTGGGTCCTACTCACACACACACACACGGGCGCGTGCTCCGCTCACGCTCAGCCTGGTGTACTGTAGACCTTTCTCGAGTGTAAAGTACCGGCAGTGTATGCAGCCATCCATCATCATTACACCAGAGCTGTCTATTCCGAGTCACTCCACGAACACAGCAGCCTGTATTTATTCAGTACCTTAATTACTCACACTTTCACTTCTGCTTTTAGCTTAATCTCTCTCCACTTCCTCACCCTGCTCTCTCTCTCTCTCTTTCTCTGTTGCTTTCTCTCTTTTTTCACTCCTTTTGCCCACCACTTCTTCTCTCACTTCTTGTATTTCTCTCTTAAGAGCTTTCTATTTTGC